>JAJOZX010018027.1:0-44035 GCA_023014485.1 Bathynomus jamesi
TTTACTTGTGACAAAAATTTTGTTTAACAGGGTAACAGAATCGTTTTGTGCATGCTAATGCTGCGGTCTTAGTAAATGAATTAAGAACAGCGACAGCTAAAATAAATTAAGTATTGTAACTAAATCTGATATCAGTGAGTAAGGAATGAGAATACTCTCAGGGAGGGAGAATTGGAATAAAGGTGTCGAATGTAAGAAACGAGAAAAAGATTGTTTTGGTATGTTTAGACTCGCAGGGGTTCCCAAACTTTTACCACCAAGGACCCCTAAATATTAATATAGTTAATGTTACTATTTTTCCAAAAGCTTAGAGACCCCCTGGAAGCTTCCTACAGACCCCTGGGGGTCTGTACAGACCACTTTGGGAATCCCTGGACTTTAGAGTATGGGACATGATAGGAGAATTAAAGTGGTATATAGTGTAATGGCAGTGTGTAGCTGCTGAAACAGAGCTAAGGTTATTATTATTATTATTATTCTGTAAAGCGTGTTAAATTCCTCACTTCAAATGAGCCAACAGGTTGTACCTGCATTTTTAATATGTATAAAAATAATAATTAGATTATTTTACAACCTTTTATCATCAAAATTTCACCCTTCAATATTCACTTGAACTTTGGATTCAAATTTGTATTAAGTTCAATGTACGTAAAATTATGTATATTTGCAAATGCTTCGGGCGTAATATGCAAAAACTGAATGAACTACAACAGGCACACTATTCACGGGAATGTGGGTCACATTACCTTAATACTGGTCGCCGTTCACATTTTTTTTCTACACGAGGGTCGCGGGTTTGAATGGCTATATTACACGAATAATTAGAGTAATTTAATTTAAACTAAAAGTGGTATACAACTGTATACAGGAGTCGCGTAGGAAGTTGATGCGGGCTAAATTAAAAGGAATTTTATCTGCACGTATCAACCGGGGTACACAGATCCCAGTGCCAATTCCCGTAGCTCAGTGGTTAACACAATTTCCCTATAAGCGAGGCGAAGACACCGAGGGTGAGGATTCTGTTTCTAATATTGCTGTTAATATCAGGTCATCCCATAAGTAATGTTTTTTAGATCGGAATTTGAAGGACAAAAAAAAACAACTGAAACTTTTTAATCTAGTATATATTTTCCATCGGAATCAATGACACTCTGCCAACGTCCTACAAGCTTTGCAATGCCATGTTTATAAAATTCAGGCGGTTTTGAGGCAAAAAACGTACAAAGACTGGTGTGCAGGTCGTCTAAAGAAGTATACTGTTTCTCGTCAAGATAGTTTTGCAGACTCCTGAAGAGATGATAATTAATCTGAAGGCGCAAGGTCTGGAGAATATGGAGGATGTGGAAGTTTTTCCCACCCAAGCTCCTCAATTTTTGCAGAAGTGATCCGAGCGGGATGAGGACGTGCGTTGTCGTGGTGGAACACGATTCATTTCCGATTAACCACAGAAGGTCTCTTTTCTTTTAGTGCAGTGTTCAATCGACCTAGTTGTTGACAGTAGACTTGAACGGTGATTGTTTGGTTGTGTGGTAAGGTTTAAAAACGTATTACACCACCTTTATCCCACCAAACACTAAGCAACACCTTCCGAGGGTAAAGATTTGGTGTTGGCTGTGGTGTCGTTGGTTCTCCGGCACAAACCCACTGTCGACGGCGCTTAACATTCTGGTACAGTATCCACTTTTCATCACCAGTCACTAAACGGTGCAAAAACGGATCTTGGAGTTCACGGGAATGAAGAGCTGTACTAATGTTTACCCGCACCATCAGATTGTCGACCGACAATTCATGTGGCACCCATTTTTCTAACTTAGGCACTTTCCCGAGTTTTTGCAAATGTCGATGGATGGTGGACGGGGATGAATTGAGTTTCTGGGCCAATTCTTCGACAGTTGTTGAACAGTCTTCTTCAAGTGCGGCTGACAGCAGGTCATCATCAAACTCAGCAGGGCGTCCAGAGCGTGCTGCATCTGTCAAACAGCAGTCACCATTCCTAAACTTTTGAAACCATCTTTGACATTTCCTCACATGCAGAATATCGTTGCCATAAACTTCCTGAATGTTTCGCGTTGCTTCAGTAGCACTATTCCCTTTTTTGAACTCGTAAAGCATTATATGCCTGATATGCTCTTCTGATACCGCCATGTTTATGAGGGGTTCACATAGAGCAAAACACACGTCTTCACTGGTCAAGGTCTGTAAAGTATGTAGCGAAACACGATAGATCTCCTCTTAGATATAACCTTCGGAAAATTTATGCTTAAACCGAGTAGGACTAGTTTAAACTTAATATATCGTAAAAAATGACATTACTTATAGGATGACCTGATAATAAATCGGAAGTTAGCGCAAATGGTCACATTAGTTAACATTAGCGCTGTTATATTCTGGCCCTCTTTACTCATTATCAGTGTTGGGCACTAAAGCGTTAATCCGATAACAGTTAATTAACGAAGTTAACTTTTTTTAACGGACTATTAACGGAAGTTAATTTCCATTTATCGTTATCGGACCAGTTAACTTCCGATAACTCGATATTTAGTCTGTTAAAGTCCGTTAACACGTTAACTGCGAGGAAGATCACCGCTCCGCGAATGAATTCAAACCGCCATAACTTCAGTCTGCTTCCAGATCTCGCAAGGGGAGGTTGTGCGCTTTTTATTGAAGGTAAGAAGGTTCTTTTAACGTTAGTAAAAGTCCTATAATATTATATATATATTAATACGTATGGAGATACGTATGGTAAAATGTACGGTTGAGAAAAATTAATTTATAGTAATGACTAATGAATAAGTATTTTTACACTGCGTTAGTAAATCTCTAAAAAAGTATATATAGTATGTAAAATTTGAATAATATTTTTTATTCACTGATTGTAATATTGTCGTCGAATTAAATAACAATTGCGTATATTACATAGACAAAATATTTTATAGACAAAATAATTCATGGACAAAGTATTTTTATTTTATAGACTAAATAATTCATAGATAAAATATTTTATACATAAAATAATTACATAGAGAAAAATTACTTCTATTGAAAATTCACAGAAAAAGGTTAAGTAAAATAAAATATTTTATATAACGTAATATTATATATAATATTATTATAATTAATATTATTTTGAATTAATTTTGCTATTTTGTTTGAATTGATATTTTATTAGTTTAGTTACATATTTTATACGATGATATTTTACTTTTTTTAGGTTCTTCTGTATTATCGTCAACTAGACAGCGTTCAGTTCTCTCTTACCAAGCATTCTCTACAACTTTTAAACTTCAACCATGGAGCACCAAGAAGAAGTTCTCGACATTGAGATCGCCTCTGTCTCAGGCACTTCTGAGTCTCAGTCTGACCAGAACTTGATAAAAATACAGTTAAATACCTATTTATTGTTGGATTTTGCATAAATAAACATTTTATATGGGTTTTAAAGCTTTTTTTCCTTGATTTTTTTAAATGTTAGTAAAGAAATAGTTATCGTTAATGGATTATCGTTAACTCCCGTTAACTTTGTAGTAAAATTATCGGATTATCGTTATCGGAGTTAAAAATTGGGTGTAGTGTTCAGCTTTATTAATTTACTTTCTCTTCATTATTTACGCTTCTTTCTACTTTACTATCTATTCTCTATTTATTCTCTATCGGCTCTTTCTTTCATTTATCACTTTGTTTCTCTACACTCTTTTTGCCGTATCGTATAAATATCATGGTAGCGACGCCGAGACCTGACTCAAAGTTCGTTACAAAACAAAGGGGGAAGGGGGGGGTATATTAATACTCCTTTTTAACACTTGTGAACGCTTTATTGATTCCGAAAATAGTTTAGTTAAGTTAGGGGTATGCGAGTATGAAATTTCTATTATAATAATTTAGGTCGGAGAGGAACACAAAACAATTAGTTTTTAAGATCACATGGCTCTAAATCTTACGCGTATCGCGCCCGCCTCAAGACTGACTCCGTTTTGAGGGTAGTCCGCTCTCTTGGGCCCCTCTCAGGACTACCATCTCTACCCATTCTAAACAATTTAAATCTAGCATACTTTTTCGTAATTTCATAATTATTAGTAAATGATTTACATTAAACATTATCTTATTTAATTAAACAGAAATTAATATTCTTAACTAAGCATTACTACACTCGCATCACCCCCTTGAAAATAAGTTTTTCCATTAGTAAAACTTATTAATATCGTTTAACAATGTCAATAAATTTATTCAACAAACTTACATATTTTGCAATTTTTTTTTTTTTTTTCTTTAACAATTCAGAGAGATAGACAAGAAATAATTAGGATGACAAATTCCATACATATATTGTATCATATTATAAAAACCGAAAACTTTATAATTTTCACATTTGCATAAAATAACATTTCACTCTAATAAATAATTAAATTACAACCTGTAACTAATCTATACATGTCAAAAAAATAACGGAAAATTTTCTTACAGTGGCCACACAAATCTCAAGTTCACAATCTATTCCCGCGATTTCTCATCAACGATCGCTTTACATTTGAAACAGTTATTTGTATAGTTATACAGTTACTATCAGGGCAGCATAGAAAAAATATAAGAAAAAGTTTACATAAAATACTGACCAAGAGCGCACATACTACTTCACGAAAAACACAACAATTATGGGCAAATCGCACCCTTTTCACTTATAATTTCATTACACAATAATCAGTACTTAATTTGCTGGACGTTGTTTAGATGACACTCCGCACGCTGACAACGGATTTCAATTTTCAATCGCAGCTCTCCTGCTCACTTCGCTAGAATGCAAGGGATTGCATCAATTAACATGCAACAGGGCAGCACGCTATAATGGTTCCGCTCTCTCTAATGGCGAGGGGAAAAACAAAACAAGAGACGTCCAATTCTAAAAGGATCAGGGGGGGATGTAGTGATACGTTTTATTATTTACTTTCTTCATTATTTATTTACGCTTCTTCCTACTTTACTATATCTCTATTGCTCTTTATTTCATTTAACTGTACACTCTCGTTACTCATTTTCGCCGTGCAGTATAGTTATTCCGGTAGCGACGCCGAGTTCTGACTCTAAAAGACCGTTAGAAAGCAGAGGGACGGGGGAAGGTATATTAACACTCATTAACACTTATTACGTTTTATTAATTTCGAAATTGGTTTAGTTAATTAGGGGATATGCGAGTATGAAATATTACTAAATATATTTAGGTCGGAGAGGAACACAAAACAATTTGACTTTAAGATCACATGGTTCTAAATCTTACGCGTATCGCGTCCGCCTCAAGACTGAAAACCGTTATAGGGTAGTCCACTCTCAAAGCCTATTCAGTATTACCAACCCTACCCATTTTAAACAATTAGTTTCATAATTATTAGTAAATGATTTACATTAAACATTATCTTATTTAATTAAACAAAATTTAATATTCTTAACTAAGCATTACTACACTCGCATCACCCCCTTGAAAATAAGTTTTTCCATTAGGAAAACTTATTAATATCGTTTAACAATGTCAATAAATTTATTCAACAAACTTATATATTTTGCAATTTTTTTTTTTTTTTTTTTTTAACACTTATTCAAAGTTTAGAAATAGACAAGAAATAACAGAATGACAATTCCCATACATATATTGTATCATATTATAAAACCGAAAACTTTATAATTTTCACATTTGCATAAAATAACATTTCACTCTAATAATTAAATTACAACCTGTAACTAATCTATACATGCCAAAAAAAAATAACAGAAAATTTTCTTACAGTGGCTACACAAATCTCAAGTTCACAATCTATTCCCGCGATTTCTCATCAACGATCGCTTTACATTTGAAACAATTTTTTTTTTTTTGTATAGTTATACAGTTACTATCAGGGCAACATAGAAAAAAAATAAGAAAAAGTTTACATAAAATTCTGACCAAGAGCGCACATACTATTTCACGAAAAACAACAAATACGGGCAATAATCGCACCCTTTTCACTTATAATTTCATTACATCATAATCAGTACATCAATTTGCTGGACGTTGTTGAGATGACACTCCGCACGCTGACAACGGATTTCAATTTTCAATCGCAGCTCTCCTGCTTACTTCGCTAGAATGCAAGGGATTGCATCAATCAATATGCAACAGGGCAGCACGCTATAATGGTTCCGCTCTCTCTCCAATGGCGAAAAAAAAACAAGAGACGTCCAACTCTAAAAGGATCAGGGGGGGAGATATCTGAAAGCGGGACCACGCGCTGGAATTGGACGAAATTTGCAATTCTAGAAGTCGATGAAGAAACTCGCCTTGTCTCATCTCCACTTTTGTCGGTGAACGCTGCTCTTCCTACGTCCAGCTGAAAGACTCTTCCACTGGCAACAATCAAACGATGACTCCGCCGTAGGCCGTTTCCCAACGAACCTACTGTATGTCTGTATGGACAGTACAGTCGTAGGCGCCCGTTCAAGCTCTCGTGGCTTGTCTACCGCGCGCTTTGTTGACACATATTTAGCGAAGCATTCGAGCAACGTGACCAGCTACTGCCCGAAAAATACCAGTAGACCATCTTCGATCGAAACTTTCGTGTACCAAGACCCTGCACACGTAAATTTCTCTTCTCTTCCGGAACTGTCCTGCGCCAAGTCCCTGCGCATTCGGTTCCTCTCTTCTCTTCCGAAACCATCCTGCGCCAAGTCCATGCGCAGTCTGGGTTTCTCTTCTCTCTCTCTCTCATTGGTGATCGATCACCTATCCGGTCGGCTAAACTCACTTGATGGAACTCGGATTCAACTTGGTTGACCCAAATTGAGCCTTGCAATTTTGAAAAAAAAAGTTTATTCTAAACGTGTTTCTGTACTGCTTATCATTTCATATTTAATTTATCAAATTCTCTCGACAGTTCACTTCGAAATACTAACTACACATTTGCTCTGGCCAAATTCACGGAAAAAAATGACAAATCTAAAAATTTCGCAAAAATTTAATCACATCTAGCTACCAATAAGGTCACTTATGGCAGTTTCAGCGGAGAAGATAAACAAGGTCATAAAACGCTAAACAACATTGTACAGTATAAATATAAAAGCGCCCATACATAGTAACTG
The DNA here is from genome assembly GCA_023014485.1 of Bathynomus jamesi. NCBI lineage: Eukaryota > Metazoa > Arthropoda > Malacostraca > Isopoda > Cirolanidae > Bathynomus > Bathynomus jamesi. Next base: position 7,102 of record JAJOZX010018027.1, read on the forward strand.
TTAGTATAATTTAAGAATTATTATTGTTCAAACTATCGTCAGAAATCGCCTCAATACCTCCAAATACAAAAGACAAAAATGAACCCCAGAAACTTCATGTCATCCATTCTCTGACAATCATGAACCCTCTTGCTTTGAGGAGGAGCACACAGACGCCACAAAAACGTTACTGGCTATCTATGAGGCTCCATTTCCGAGTGTACACTTGAGTCAATGTTTCAAATGCATTAGTTAACTCCGACTGAAGGTTTAAACAACAATAATTTTCTAAACAGTTATTAAAAAGTAAAAAAAATTTAAATATTACTACCAAAAATTATTTTAATACAGTAATTCCAACTTGAAACGTCAAATTTCATAAGAATTGAACTTGCAATTCGCAAATTACATCTGAGGGACAACTCTCTCCTTCAACAGAAACCCCCGTATGGTTTTCAAATCACAGAAATCTCAGCAATTTATCGTTTCCAAGTGAAAATACAAATTTTTATCGTTATACTAAATAAGAATAGATCATATGTACTAAAAGAATACACGCACCCACTGTAAACAAAACTAAAACATTTCCTAATTGAGAGCGGTCGCTTTGTTTGTAAGCGAACCTCTATACAAATATCCCTACCCGAATAAAACTGCATTATATCCTAACATAATTTCGTAATATTTTCCATGCAAACGCTCGAACTAAAAAAAAAAGACATTTTTCATTTCTAATACCCAAATTAAAATATCAAATTAAAACATCCTTTTTAGAATACAATCTAAATTTGAACTAAAAATTTTACCATTGTCATTGAACTGGAAAGAAAAATAAAAATCGGCCTACTTGTACAAATAAATTTGATTATTGAATGAATTTATAAAACGTAAAGAAAATATATGAAAAGAACTTCCTACACAAATTTCTGTAATTCAAAAAAATTATAATATCGAGATTTAGTAAAATGTGTACCGTAACTCACATTGGCCGCCAAAATAAAAATAAAATTTACTGCCGCTTTTAGGCCTATATTTAATAAATTCAATGTTATGCGTGAAAAGAGCTATTAAGAATTTAAGTCAACATTTGTGCTTTTTAAAGAAAAATCCTATGCTTATTTATGTTAAACCAATTAAAATTTTGTTAAATAACTAAAAATTTACTACTCAATAGACATACCGTAGTAACGGTTTATCTCCGAACAATATTTTACGATAGGCCTACAAGAAATTCTTCTTAAGTACGATACAATAGCCATTTTACCAAATATGTCGGAATTGTCGTGAAATGAACGAAAGAAAGAGAAAAAAAAATCAGCTTACCTACCAAAGTTTGAGTATATAAATATATGTAATTATATATATAACTAATAAATACGTATTAGTTAATAAGTAAGTATATAATTAATGAGTATATAAAAAATAAAAAAAACTTATTAAAAATTTTACAACACACTTTCTCTATTGCAGTTAAACGAATTCTGCTTATTTTGAAATTTAACACAATCCTATACGGCGACTTACAATCTGACAAATTTAACATGTTCAAGATTACCTTTCGACTGTCAATTAACTGTAACTTAACCTATATAGCGCGAAGCGAGCGAAGCAAAAAGCCCGTAAATCTATATCAACAAAATAATCCTATTATTATATACAGGCAATCGAAATATAATCAAAAATCTGCTAATGAAACCCAGAAAATTTCTCATGTTCATGAAATGGTTTTGAATCGGTACAAATTTTCGCTAAAACATTTTTAAAGACCATATAAAACGTGTATCATACTGTATTCAAACTAACAATTTACTTACGTACAATTTTTTTTCTATATTAATCGTTATTATTATATTACAATTACTACTAATTCCAAAAGTTTTAAACAAACAAGTAAACAACAGAGGTAAGCTGAACCAGGCATACAGTAGAAGAGACGAAAAGAAAAGAAAATTGAGTCTTCAGGCAGCACGATAATTTTCAAACTATACCATCTCCGACCGAATGAACGAAACTTTTGAAGCGACGCGACTCGGAATAATTTGGAAAACAATGGGCGCGCCATTTTGAATTTTCATTTATAATGAATTTTAAGGAATGAAAATCGAAATTTGCCTGCAAACGGGATAAACTTTGCATTTAGATATTTTAATAATCGAAATAAAATATTCATTAACGCTATTGGTTATTATACCGGGTTTTAAGAATTTTAATCGAAATACTAACACGTGGGTAAGCCTCACAAAATATGATGTAAGACCGCCGCTAGCCACCAGATGTAGTGACTACTTTTATTATTCATTTTCTTCATTATTTATTTACGCTTCTTCCTACTTTACTATATCTCTATTGCTCTTTATTTCATTTAACTGTACACTCTCGTTACTCATTTTCGCCGTGCAGTATAGTTATTCCGGTAGCGACGCCGAGTTCTGACTCTAAAAGACCGTTAGAAAGCAGAGGGACGGGGGAAGGTATATTAACACTCATTAACACTTATTACGTTTTATTAATTTCGAAATTGGTTTAGTTAATTAGGGGATATGCGAGTATGAAATATTACTAAATATATTTAGGTCGGAGAGGAACACAAAACAATTTGACTTTAAGATCACATGGTTCTAAATCTTACGCGTATCGCGTCCGCTTCAAGACTGAAAACCGTTATAGGGTAGTCCACTCTCAAAGCCTATTCAGTATTACCAACCCTACCCATTTTAAACAATTAGTTTCATAATTATTAGTAAATGATTTACATTAAACATTATCTTATTTAATTAAACAAAATTTAATATTCTTAACTAAGCATTACTACAGGGAGATATCTGAAAGCGGGACCACGCGCTGGAATTGGACGGAATTTGCAATTCTAGAAGTCGATGAAGAAACTCGCCTTGTCTCATCTCCACTTTTGTCGGTGAACGCTGCTCTTCCTACGTCCAGCTGAAAGACTCTTCTACTGGCAACAATCAAACGATGACTCCGCCGTAGGCCGTTTCCCAACGAACCTACTGTATGTCTGTATGGACAGTACAGTCGTAGGCACCCGTTCAAGCTCGCGTGGCTTGTCTACCGCATGCTGCGACACATATTTAGCGAAGCATTCGAGCAGCGTGACCAGCTACTGCCCGAAAAATACCAGTAGACCATCTTCGATCGAAACTTTCGTGTGCCAAGACCCTGCACACGTAAATTTCTCTTCTCTTCCGAAACTGTCCTGCGCCAAGTCCATGCGCATTCGGTTCCTCTCTTCTGTCTCTTCTCTTCTCTTCCGAAACCATCCTGCGCCAAGTCCATGCGCCATTTGGTTTCTCTTCTCTCTCTCTCATTGGTGATCGATCACCTATCCGGTCGACTAAACTCACTTGATGGAACTCGGATTCAACTTGGTTGACTCCCAAACCGAGCCTTTGCAATTTTGAAAAAAAAAGTTTATTCGAAACGTTTCTGTACTGCTTATCATTTCATTTTTAATTTATCGAATTTTCTCGACAGTTCACTTCGAAATACTAACTACACATTTGCTCTGGCCAAATTCACGGAAAGAAAAAAAAATTACACATCTCAAAATTTCGCAAAAATTTTAATCAAATCTAGCTACGAATAAGGTCACTTATGGCAGTTACAGCAGAGAAGATAAAAAAAGTCATAAAACGCTAAACAAAATTGTACAGTATAAATATAAAAGCGCCCATACATAGTAACTGTTAGTATAATTTAAGAATTATTATTGTTCAAACTATCGTCAGAAATCACCTCAATACCTCTAAATACAAAAGACAAAAATGAACCCCAGAAACTTCATGTCATCCATTCTCTGACAATCATGAACCCTCTTGCTTTGAGGAGGAGCACACAAAGACGCCACAAAAACGTTACTGGCTATCTCGAAGGCTCCATTTCCGAGTGTACACTTGAGTCAATGTTTCAAATGCATTAGTTAACTCCGACTGAAGGTTTAAACAATAATAATTTTCTAAACAGTTATTAAAAAGTAAAAAAAATTTAAATATTACTACCAAAAATTATTTTAATACAGTAATTCCAACTTGAAACGTCAAATTTCATATGAATTGAACTCGCAATTCGCAAATTACATCTGAGATACAACTCTCTCCTTCAACAGAAACCCCAGTATGGTTTGCAAATCACAAAAATCTCAGTAATTTATCGTTTCCAAGTGAAACTACAAATTTGCATAGTTATACTAAATAAGAATAGATCATATGCACTAAAAAAATACACGCAATCCACTGTAAACTAAAACAACACATTGCATAATTAAGAGCGGTCGCTTTGTTTGTAAGCGAACCTCTATACAAATATCCCTAACCGAATGAACTTGCATTATATCCTAACATAATTTCGTAATATTTTCCATGCAAACGCTCGAACTAAAAAAAAAAGACATTTTTCATTTCTAATACCCAAATTAAAATATCAAATTAAAACATCCTTTTTAGAATACAATCTAAATTTGAACTAAAAATTTTACCATTGTCATTGAACTGGAAAGAAAAATAAAAATCGGCCTACCTGTACCAATAAAATTGATTATTGAATGAATTTATAAAACGTAAAGAAAATATATGAAAATAATTTTCTACACAAATTTCTGTAATTCAAAAAAATTATAATATCCAGATTTAGTAAAATATGTGTACCGTAACTCACCTTGGCCGTCAAAATAAAAATAAAATTTACTGCTGCACTTTTAGGCCTATATTTAATAAATTCAATGTTATGCGCGGAAAGAACAATTTAGAATTTTATGCATAACATTTGTGCTTATTAAAGAAAAAGCCTATGCTTATTTATGTTAAACCAATTAAAATTTTGTTAAATAACTAAGAATTTACTACTCAATAGACATACCGTAATAACGGTTAATCTCCGAACAATATTTTACGATAGGCCTACAAGAAATCCTTCTTTACAATACAATAGCCATTTTACCAAATATGTCGGAATTGTCGTGAAATGAACGAAAGGAACAGAGAAAAAAAAGATAATCAGCTTACCTACCAAAGTTTATGAGTATATAAATATATATAATTATATAAGTTAATAAGTAAGTATATAATTAATGAGTATATAATTAATGAGTATATAAGAAATCCAAAAAAAAACTTATAGAAAATTTTACAACACCATTTCTCTATTTCAGTTAAACGAATTCTGCTTATTTTGAAATTTTACACAATCCTATACGGCGACTTATAATCTGACAAATTTAATATGTTTAAGATTACCTTTCGACTGTCAATTAACTGTAACTTAACCTATATAGCGCGAAGCGAGCGAAGCAAAAAGCCCGTAAATCTATATAAACAAAATAATCCTATTATTATATACAGGCAATCGAAATATAATCAAAAATCTGCTAATGAAACCCAGAAAATTTCTCATGTTCATGAAATGTTTTTGAATCGGTACAAATTTTCGCTAAAACATTTTGAAAGGACCATATAAAATGTGTATCACAGTGTATTTAAACTAACAATTTACTTACGAAAATTTTTTTTCTATATTAATCGCTATTTTTATATCACAATTACTACTAATTTCAAAAATTTTAAACAAAAAATAAAAAGGTAAGCTGGAACAGGCATACAGTGGAAGAGATGAAAAAAAAAGAAAAATTGAGTCTTCAGGCAGCACGATAATTTTCAAAACTATGCCCTCTCCAACCGAATGAACGAAATTTAACGTAATAATGATTCGCAATATTGAGTCGGACAAACGAAAAGCAACGGAACTGGACGATGAAAAATGGGACAAAGGGAACATTTCAGAATCCAACGAACTCCCACGAAAAGAAAGGAAAAAAAAAAACAAATTAAATTTTTTAGGCGCGAAGTTTGTCAGGGACGCTATCAGGATGCGAAGGCGAAGCGCCATCTTGAATTTATATTTACAATGAAATTTTAAGGAATGAATTTCGAAATTTGCCTGCAAACGAGATCAACTTTGCATTTAGATATTTTAATAATCGAAATAAAATATTCATTAACGCTATTGGTTATTATACCGGTTTTGAAGAATTTTAATCAAAATACTAAATCACGTGGGTAAGCCTCACAAAATATGATGTAAGACCACCGCTCGCCACCAGATGTAGTGATCGGCTTTATTAATTAACTTCTCTTCATTGTTTAGTCTTCTTTCTACTTTACTATCTCTCTATTTATTCTCTATCGGCTCTTTCTTTCATTTATCACTTTGTTTCTCTACACTCTTTTTGCCGTATCGTATAAATATCATGGTAGCGACGCCGAGACCTGACTCAAAGTTCGTTACAAAACAAAGGTGGAAGGGGGGGTATATTAATACTCCTTTTTAACACTTGTGAATGCTTTATTGATTCCGAAAATAGTTTAGTTAAGTTAGGGGTATGCGAGTATGAAATTTCTATTATAATAATTTAGGTCGGAGAGGAACACAAAACAATTAGTTTTTAAGATCACATGGCTCTAAATCTTACGCGTATCGCGCCCGCCTCAAGACTGACTCCGTTTTGAGGGTAGTCCGCTCTCTTGGGCCCCTCTCAGGACTACCATCTCTACCCATTTTAAACAATTTAAATCTAACATACTTTTTCGTAATTTCATAATTATTAGTAAATGATTTACATTAAACATTATCTTATTTAATTAAACAGAAATTAATATTCTTAACTAAGCATTACTACATGGGGTTAACGGATTATCGTTATCGAAGTTAACTTTTTGGTTAACGGTGCCCACCACTGCTCATTATTATGTCCCATTCTTTCCAAAAAAAGCAATAGTGAACCCTAGAGACTGCGATGGTATCATATTTCTTGTGGTAGTGTGTGTGTGTGTGTGTGTGTGTGTGTCACAAACCATCGATATATAACGGAAGTAGTGTGTTCTGCTACAGCAATGTGCGAGTAGTTTCAATTAAATTTTACTAAATTATTGTACAATGGATTCACGTCTCCGTTCTGAATTAGAACATTAAGTACTGTATATGTTTTGTGGAAAACGAGGAGTTTCAAAACGGTAATAATAAGAATACTTATTACCGGAATATATTGATTCATAAGGTAAGTGTGGCCCAGTGTATTCTGGCAATTGGGACCGAGAGCAGGCTTGGGTTCAAATACTTTCTCTCAAGTACAAGTACAAATACTTCAGGAATTTGAGAGAGTAAGTACAAGTACTTGATATAGAAAATTTGGTCAAGTAATTTTCCAAATACTTAATTGTCAAGTACAAATACATGTGCTTTCGTGGAAGAAAATTAAATTTATCCTTATTTGCCTACAATTTTAGTGTTATTCACAAAAAATAAACGCAAACCCATCACAAAGCCCCTGTAAACATCACAAGGCTTATAGTTACACAAATAATACAAATAAGTAATGTTTCCTATAAGTATGACCTCAGTGACAATCTCCAGTAAATGCCTCACCTGAAAGTAAGTTGGTTGGAATATGAAAGTGAATATGTTAAACTCAGTCCAAATGTAAATTTGTCCCTCATCCTGAGGCAATGATGCTTATCATGAGTATTTCTAAATTAAGTGAAATAAAAAAAACAATGATGAAAATGAATCAATCAACTGGTTACAAAAAGTAAACTCAAGCACTTCACAAGGCCCATGTTTTTTTTGTTTTTTTTTTAAGTTCGGGAAGAACCGATTCGCCTCTATTTAAAAGGGCATATCTCGGCGGAAAAACAAAGAAAAAGTGAAGAGAAAGAGAGAGAAAAAGAAAGGGTGGAGGGGACAGTCGAAGTGGAAAAAGACCAAGGATGACAAGGACTGCAGGGTCGAGCCCCATCATCCTTGGGTGCTAGGGCCGGGAGGGCGCACGTGAAACCTCCAGGAACAAGCACGTACAAACGAGCACAAAGAGCACTCAAGAGCTCGAGCTTAGAACCCCCTTGCGGGGACAAGGCCCATGTATACATCACATAGACCATAGTTAAAAAATAATGATAATGTATTCATAACCATGAAGTCACTGACGCCCAATGCCTAGCTTTACCAAATGTAGCTTTTCATTACCAAATGCTTAAAGTACTTGAAAAATACTTGAATGTTTTCCATTACATTTCATCAAGTACAAGTACAGACTATTGTGAAATTTCAAGTACAAGTACAAGTACTTGAACCCAAGCTTGACCGAAAGTACTTAGTCGTGATCATATGACTAGGATATACAGTTTGAACACCACCAAGGTGTTCACAAAGATTGTTTAACTCATTAACGCCCAACGTCTTCGATGACGCTGGCTACAGATGTAGTCATTGGGTCTATATGGTTATATATGTTTACTTATTTTATGAAGAGATTCTAGTTACTGTTTTATGGCAAAAATATTGTACTAAGGGCATAAAGGGTAAAGGACTATCCAATATTACACATTAGATTCCCTAATTATAAAATTCTCTAATTCGGTGGGGCGTCAATGAAAATGGTTTTGGGGGGACTAAAAATTAACGTTTGTGAAGTTCACTGAGTGTTTACTGCGTTTTATTTTTCAAAACATTGAAATTATTTAATTTATTATTATTATTTTTTAACTAAGATTTTGAAAGGAAATTTAAGGTGGTATGCTGCTAAAATATATAACGGTGGCATATATGTAATAAAACATTCTTCAAACATCTGGAAAATAAAGGACAGTATGTATGTTAATTAATGGAGTTTATGGGGTACCTTATACCGAGGTGGGGGTAACACATAGGGCGCCAATGCTGAAACTTAAATTATAGGTTTCCCGTGCACATAATACAAAGAAAAATGTATTTTTAAGGAAGATTCTTTTCTAGTTTTATTGTTTAAAATCAAATTTGCAAAAGTATATTCCAGGTTTAAGGTAAATATTCGGCCATGAAAATTTGGCGCCCTACATGCCCGAAATAAGCACGTTCAAATGTTTATAAAGAAACAATTAGCAATGATAGGCCTGAACATTTTTTTGAAAAATGGAGAGAAAAGGTGACATTTACAAACAAGACTATCATTTTAAAATTTTATTTGCGCATTTCTTAGCAAAAATTGGTTGAACATGGAGACTCGCGAAAATGCGAGGCCAAAGTTTTTTTGAAGGCTATGTATGGATTTTTAGCACAAATGAAGACCGAAGTGCGAATTTATATATATATATATATATATATATATATATAGAGAGAGAGAGAGAGAGAGAGAGAGAGAGAGAGAGATTCTTTCTTCCACGCCATCATCAAACATTCTTAGAAGACACACGTGGTCAAGGAACCAGAAACAATGAAAACGTCCGTTTCTTCCCAAAAGGCCCGCGAAAGGAAGCCCTTATCAACTAAAGGACGCGTGGAAGGCGTCTCAAGATATGGCGAGGAAGTCCGCGTCACAGAAACTATATAAGCGAGATTCCACTGACACGCATTCTCACTTGTTCACTTGTCGTTCGTCATTTTCTCGTCTTGCTCTCCTCCTTCGCGAGCAGAAACTCGTCACGTCAATCGCCCTCCGGCTTCCCGCCGGAGGAGCGGCCTGCTGTTCCTTCAAGGCTTTCGATCCATCGTCAAGTAAGACCTTCCGCCGTCTGCCTGTAGAAGCACTTCTTCGAAGCCCAGCGCCGTTTCGACTTCAGCCGGCTTGTCCCTCAAGCATCATCTCAACTCTACACGAAGCGAATCAACACTTGAAGCGACCGGTACCCGTTGAACAAACTTCAATGGGACGGTCAGCATCACCTCGGGCCTACGTTCTACAAGGTCAACCTTCAAGTATCTTCTCCATCTCAAGAGGCCTAATCGACACGACCAAAACCGTAATCGTATAGCATCATGCTATTGTGTTCAATCATGTAATCCGCAAATGCTTTGCATCCGTTTATTTATGTGATTTATTTAAGCATTCATTATTGACGGCCGAATCCACTTCCCGTGTACTAAACGCACGTGCATTTTTATATCATTTACTAGGCCCATTCAGTGTTCCACTTATGCGTAAGTCTAGCCTACCTAATCCATTTACAGTGTACCAATTTAACGTGCATAATTTCCATTATCATTTGGCTGCATCATTTATTCCATGTTCATTCATGCATAACCTTTAGCCTACTTAATCAGTGTGTTACGTATTCTATTCAGTGTACTAAACGCACGTGCATTCTTTGTCATTACTTGGCCCATTCAATGTTCCATTTTGCATGCCATTTGCTACCATAAATGAATGTATTACTTGTCAATTAAGCTCTTAACCATTCCTCTTATTGGCTAAGCTCCATGTCATCTTAGCATAATATAAAGGCCGTTAAATAATTGTTATTCACTATAATTATTGTTGGTCATTGTTATTCACTGTGAACAAATAACTGATTTATTTTCTTAATTAAATACAAAACAATAAGGTGCTTTTTATAACCTTAACAATATTTGCTTGGGTGTAATCCAAGCTGGTGACCTCGAAGCAATTCGTATCACTCAGAAATACTATAGTAGGCCTACTCCATTAGTAGGCTGACCATACGTACCGTTTTGAACGGGACAGTACCGTTTGTTTTATATTTCCTGGCCGTCCCGTCGTTTTAATAAAAATGTCAATTTTGTCCCGGTTTATGTACTTACTTTTTCATGAATACAGAATATTACATAACCCCGTCCCTTTTTTGCCATCCCAATGTCCCGTTTTTATCTCAAGGAAATATGGTCAGCCTATGACCATTAGCCACTTTCAACCGGTGATACTGTAGGACATCATAAATTGTTAACCCAGCCTGTCATTCTAACAATCAACTTGCATCAATTAATCACTAGCATTAAATTAGTCATTATCACCTTAAACGGCTAAAACTAGGCCCACTATATATATATATATATATATATATATATATATATACTAGGTTACGAGAGATAGCTTCAAATGATACACAATATACGAGTTTATACATATATAAAACCCAGATATTAATTCGTCTTGGGTTGAGTGAGCTTGAATCAAACAGTAACTTGATTCAACCTTAGTTTGCAGATTTTGACAAATAAAGGCTGGAAATGTGGAGGCCTCTTAATGCAATGTGTACTGGGCAGCTGTATGATGTGGGTGAAACATTATTTCGTGATAAAGCAAAAATATACTTCGTATATTTTTGGTAAGTAAAAATATCATTAAATATATAATATGTATATATAAATGTTGACTATTCATATTACGAATTATTTTAGAATATTTAGGAGCTACAAAGCTGCTACATGCATATATACTGAAATATATATAAACTATAAATTAGTGTATATATTAAATATTCTTGCATATAATTACATACAGTATGCGTAAATATATGTAGCATATCTATATACGAGAGGCGGTCAGAAAATAAGTTTACACGGCACGGCGTATAATTTCGTAACTAAAGGACCTACATTGATTATGTTTGTATCAGGTGAATTCGTTAATCATTGTTGGCAACAATGCATGTCGATTCGGCTGCCGCCTACCGTACATTGGTTATACGAGTCAATTGAACATAGCGGCTCGATAGGAAAAGTGCCCTGCCCTGCGGAGCAGTCCAGGACGTTTACGTTTAATGGTCACTCGTAAACGTTCCAGTGTTGAACAATATACAGCTGCATTGATTGTTGTGCCTTTTTGCATGAAGTCTGCGAGCAAAACGCCTTTGTGGTCCCAAAACACGCTAACCATCACTTTGCCAGCGGACTTCGCAATCTTGAACTTCTTTGGTCGCGGGACCCAGGGTGCTTCCATTCCATGCTGGCACGTCTAGTTTCCGGAGTACGGTAATGAACCCATGTCTCGTCTCCTGTGACAATGCGCTCGAGAAATTCTTAACCACTGACAGACTCGGAATATCGTTGCAGAAATGACAGAGCACTGTTCCAGTCGAGCCACCATGTTCAACTGCCTCGTATATAATCAATGTACGATAGATGGCAGCCAAATCGACGTGCAGTGTTGCCAACAATGATTAACGAATTCACCTGATACAAACATAATCAATGTAGGTCCTTTAGTTACGAAATTACACGCCGTGTAAACTTATTTTTTGACCGCCCCTCGTATAATATAGTCTTATTATGTACATTATACAATAAATATAAATATGAATGGACGGAGCCGCGTTTAAAATATGAGATTTTAGATGAGGTTCTTTTCTTTTCATTTACATACCTCATTGTAGGAAAGAGACTGATAAATTAGAAGTTATTTATTATATAGTCATAAATGTAAGTTATTAAAATATTGATTTGTTTTCTCTTTGTTACAGTCACTCATCGCCATGGTTGACGTCAAACGGCCGACCCGAAGTTCTGCCAGTACCTGGCTCATTGAAAAACCTACAAAAGATCTTCTAACCTCACGATTACATTCGAAGCGTGAAGTGTTAAGCAAGTTCTTATTTCATCACATCGAGGAAAAACGAACAGTCACTGCAAGTTTGAAAGAGACTCTCTCTGCTGTTCTTTATATCTGAGATAAAGCAAGGATTCCAACTCAAAGATCGGACAATGCTGAAAGGAAACTGAGAAAACTATTCGAACAATATTGCACTCTAAAGAAAAATAGGAAGTCATCTTCAGAAAGCATACAAATGAATGTGGCAGTATTCAATGCTGATCCTGAAGACATTTTCGATGTCGCCACAGCAGATGCCTTAAAGATAATGACTAACGAAGAGGACAAAGAATTCCTTATCAAGCAGAGAGAAGATCGTTCCTGCGCCAGTTTTGGAGGCATTGATCGAGTCTTGACTAAAAAGAAGGATCGGAAGAGGCAACGAGAAGAATCTGAATATAACAGAAAAAAGCGAAGTGACGATGATGAAAACCAAGAAATATCAACTTGTGGCATCTGACAAAGTGATAACTGATGTGGATTCTTCCTCCCCGTTCACGGATTCTGATGCATCGTGTCATCCATCTACATCAGTGCTCTTCAACCCTTTTATGCTTACCGCCCACTTTTGTAACTTTTGAATCTCCGTATCGCCCACCAAAATTAAAAATGCAAAAACTCAAACTAAAAGTTATATACCCTGCATAAAACAATAAAATTAATTGCAATTACCTTTAGATCAGTGATGCACAAACCCTGGCCCGCGGGCCAAATGTGTCCCCCACGGGTCTTTTCAGTGGCCCCACGGGTCTTTTCAATTCAATGAAAAAGTTAGAATATAAAAGTGACCCAATTTATGACTTAGATGGAAAGTAGGTAGGCTAATATATTTAGTTATTTTCTTCGCTTGGCCCTCACATCAAAAAAGTTTGTGCACCACTGCTTTAGATTAATGAGATCCTTGAGCCACTAGTGGGCGGTACCGCCCAGGTTGAAGAGCACTGATCTACATCATCGAACCCTCCTTCCAAATGCAAGAAAACAGTCATCTCAGATGAGGTAGCCCAGGCACTCGACCGTGTTAATCTAAGCGATCGCAATGCAGCCTTTGTTATTGCAGCATCAGCTACGTCTCTTGGCCATGATCTGGGCTCAACCGCATCGCAATCGTTGTTTCAGGAGGAGGAGAAGATAAACTACTTGGTGTTCCACTCATCCCTCACGGAACGGGACAAGCACAAGCTGATGTCTGCTTCAGGATGTTGGATGAGTGAGGCTTGAGAAACCAGTTGCAGGAGCTTGTAGTTGATACAACAGCATCAAATACTGGGTTGATGTTTGGAGCTTGTACCCTGATAGAGAGAGCGGGAGGTCGCTCTCCAACGTGGATAGCACGTCGTCGTCATGTGCATGAAGTCGTTTTGGCTAACGTATTTTTCAGTATTCTTGAACCTTCGAAAGGACCACAAGTCTCATTGTTAAACGATTCATGACACAATGGCCAGTTATCAATAAAGAAAACTTTGTATCAGCAGGAATGGAACTTTTTGATGATGATGATACAGTACCTCTCCGATGCTCTTCAGAACAGCAGCTTCTTAAAAGATGACTACAGTGAATTCCTCCATCTTTCTCTAATTTTCCTGGGAGGAAGTTTGCCTAAGAAGTACAACATCAGAGCTCCAGCTCTTCATCAGGTCGCTGGATGGCAAAAACTACCTATGCTTTGAAGATCTCTCTCTTCCAGGAGCAAATGAAACTTTATGCTCATGAAAAAAAAAAAAGAGTGAAAGATTTTTGTCCCTTTGTGGCACTTGTTTATAGTAAATAATGGCATGAAGCCAAGGGCCCCTGAGGGCCCCTAGAAACGACCTAGCTTTTCCAACAGTTATGGAGACTTATCCAAACAGGGTTTTGGCTGAAATTGCACTCAAGGTATTTAAGAGATATCTCTGGTACTTCTCAAACAGACGTGTTTACTAAATTGTGTTACCCTATTTCATTTCTAGATAACTGCCTTAAGAAAGCTAAGAATAGGTGTTATAATAATGTAACTGTAAATGAATTTGAGCATAAAAATATCCTAGGCCTACCTTACCATGTAAATTTTAAATATCTTCCCATCTTACTTAAAACAATTGGCAGTAACGTAGTCTTTAATTATAATAATACGATTAAATCTCTCCTAATAAAGAACAGCCCGGAAAATGCTGTTGAGTGTGTGTATTCGATCGAATGTACACAATGTAACTAGGGATTTCATGGAATCCCTAAAATGTTCAGGGATTTCACGTAAGGTTAAGTCGTGATATTTTCGTTAAACCTACGGGAAAATTATTGAATACCCGGTTTGGTGAACCGTACGCCCTTGACGATTGGTTAGGTTAAGTCGTGATATTTCCGCTAAAACGAACGAAAATATCACAACTTAACCCTTTACCGCACTGAGTCGAATACGTAACGTTTCAAATACACGCATTTAGACTCAACCCTACGCAAAAATTTCAGCCATAAAGGGTTAACTTCACATGAAATCCCTCAACATTTTAAGGATTTCATGAAATCCGTAGTTACACAGATTCCCTGCAAAAAAAAAAAAAAAAAAAATTATATATATATATTGAAATGATATAAACACGACGCACGAGTATATTTATGGACGTATTCACCGATTAAAAAGCAAAGTTAAGCAGATATGCTAGAAAAAAGATAAAGTCCTTTAAAAAATTATCATCAATAATTTTCCCGTAGGTTTCGATTAATTTTAAGCAACTTTAGAATGAGACGTAAATGTACAAATTAACCAACTGGTTAGGTTAATTGAATGTCCGATTAGGTCAACTGAATGCCCGGTTAGGTTAATTGTACGCCCTTGATGATAGGTTAGGTTAAGCCGTGATATTTTCGTCGGTTTTAACGAAAATATCACGACTTAACCTAACCAATCGTCAAGGGCGACCAGTTGACCTAACCGGGCATTCAATAATTTTCAAATCGTCCACAACGCGTTGTGGTTGCTTGAAAACGGCCATGAAGCGAAAAAGTATCTAACATCAGAGTGTGGTCACTTAAGTGCATCCACAACGCGTTGTGGCTGTTTTCTTCGCTCACTCAGCGATTTCGATGTTTGGGCGTAACATATATATATATATATATATATATATATATATATATATATATATATGTTACGCCCAAGAAGCTACACCTCGTCAGGGAATGAAGTTAAAAGGCGAGATGCCCATAAATATATACAACGTACAGGAAAAACAAAACAATTAGCACATACTTAACAAGGGTTAATGAGAGGCAAAAGAAATTTTAACATGATATCGTCAATTTTATAAGTCCCCGAACTGTTATTGAAATTGTTTTTAAAATGAATAAATGCACATTCTATATTTCGTTCTATTATATCTCTGTTTTTAACAAGCGCTTTAGAACTATCCCACTTGATGCTATGGTTACATCTATACATATGGTTAAATAAAGCATTGGAAGTACTGCTGTTTTACCCTAATATCTAACGTTTTACCGGTTTGGCCTATATATACTGACTACTGAGTTACATTGTGTACATCCGATCGAATACACACAACCAACAACATTATCAGGGCTATACTTTATTAGGCGTGATTTAACAGTATTATTATACTTAAAGATTACATTAATGCCAATTGCTTTAAGTACAGTTGGAAGGTATTGAAAATTAACATGGTAAGGTAGGCTAAGGATATTTTTACGCTGAAATTCCTTTACAATTACATTATTATAATACCTATTCTTGGCTTTCTTAAGACAGTTATCTAAAAATGAAATAGGATAACATAATTTAGTACCAATATTCATAATATTGCATAACTCGGAATCTAAAAATTCAGGACTGACAACTCTCAATGCTCGAAGAAACATAGCAGAGAGAATAGAGGATTTAATCGAAGGATGATGGTCAGAATAAAAATGCACGTAAGAGTTATTATTAGTAGGCTTACGGTAGACTTCATATTTGAACTGATTAGAGCATCTCCAAATTTTTAGATCAAGAAAAGATAGGCTTCCCTCATTTTCTTTTTCAACTGTAAACTTAATAGATGGGGCTAAATTGTTGAGCCTACCAAGAAATAAGTCCACATCCAAATTATTAGGCCAAAGGCATAAAATATCATCTATATACCTGTACCAAACCAGGTTAAAATTAACAATCGTAGGCAAAATTCTACTTTCAAAAAATTCCATATATAAATTAGCTAGTACAGGTGAAAGGGGATTTCCCATAGCCAATCCAAACGACATAACATAAAACTTATTTTCAAACTGAAATTTACAATCTTTGACACACAGCTTAATTAACTCAATAAGAGTGTTGTGTTGAACAGGGAAAGAATATTCAGAAATCTTATCTTTTAAGAAATCAAGTAGGTCATCAACAGGGACTTTTGTGAATATCGAGCATACATCGAAACTTACCAATTTGAAATTAGGGTCATTAGGGAACTTCAGTTTGTCAATAAGATCCATGCTATTTACAATATGTGACTCAGAAATAGAGCCAACTAACGGTGTTAATAAACTAACTAACCATTTTGATAGTTTATAGGTTACGGAGCCCACTGAGCTAACAATAGGCCTCATGGGATTATTAACTTTGTATGTTTTTACTAAGCCGTACAGATATGGTAGTGACGAATTGATACTAAGAAACTGCTGTGAAAGCCCATTATAGTTATTTTTTAATATTTCTCTTAATTTCTATTAAACATTTTATTAACATCTTAATAGAAAATTAAGAGAAATATTAAAAAATAACTATAATGGGCTTTCACAGCAGTTTCTTAGTATCAATTCGTCACTACCATATCTGTACGGCTTAGTAAAAACACACAAAGTTAATAATCCCATGAGGCCTTTGAAAAAACTATATAGGGCTATGGGTTGATTGCCTGTGCCCTCATCCGTTGGAAATTTCCAACAGACGTCAGTGGAGGGTTACCGACAAAAGCCCTATGCTTTTTCGTTAGAGAGTTATAAATATGTAGGTCTTTAAAGGACCTCTTTATATTTATATTGATTACGGTAATTCTAGCATCGGGAGTTGGGAAAGCCTTATGTTAATAAAAACTGAAATTGCTCACCTTATTTTTGCTGGGTCTTTGTTTGTTTCGATGTAGGGCGTGACGGTCATTTTCGGTGTAGGGTCGCCACGATGGGGTTACGCGGCGAATTTACTTAAGGTAATTAATATAGGCAGTCACTATATAAACCCCTGAAGGAATAGGCCTATCCTTTTATAGTCATTAGGTTTTATATTATAAGGAATTCACTCAGGACTCTAGGGGGACAAAGACATCCTCCGCGTTTAAAGCTTCGCTTGGAATAAACAGCCCTGAGAGCCGTTCCTTGGTTCTCGTGTATTATTTGCCGTTCTAGCAACATTTTGTTTAGTCTACTTTTCTTTGGTAGACTAAACAATAAATTGGGTTTTCTTGTTGCTATGTGAGGCTGATTCATACATACAGGTTCTTTGTACGTATGGCAATTCAATTATTTCATTCCCAATAGGCTATGTCGCCAATCCCGAGGCAATTTTGTATAGATATTTAATTCAATTAATTAATAATTTATATTTAATTATGAAATAAATGTACCACATATGATACCATGTTGTGAGCGCGTATAGTTTTTCCATATACTGGGGGGGGCCGGAGAAAAATTTGTATGTTATAGATCAAATTTTTTGATAAACTGTGTTTTAAACCATGTGAAATGGATTGAAAAGAATAAAGTAGAAATTTAGGGAGAGAGAGGTTACTCAAGACCTATTTAAATATTAAAGTTCAAGAGGCCAACTTCTCAAGTTTAGTTAAAGTTATGTCAATCAGTTTGACTCCCTTTAGGTATAGGAAATTTATGGGATTAAAGTAAAGTTATTAAGCATTTTAACTTTGCTCAGTTTGTGTAAGTTTTATAAGTCACCAGTCTTAATTTTTTCTTGTAAAAGTTTTCTGGCTTTCAAAGCAGTCTTTCTTTGAGGCCTGTCTGGTTTAGTCTGAGTTACATCAGGCACATTGAGAGATTCCTCCCCAATAGTATCCTGATCCATCCTTTGGGGTAATGGTTCTAATTTAGCCCCACACTCCAAAGGATATAGTAATGTGATATCTCTGGTGGTCTCACCAGTTGCTGTTTTCAGTTTTACAACCCTGGTAACTTCGTCTTCACCAGTTTTGAGTTCCAAGACTTTTCCCATTGACCAATGTTGTCTTTGTCTTGTCATGTATCAACACAATGTCCCCAATTTTGACTGAATCATTCCAACTTTGTTTTGTTAATTGTTTATGTCTTTCTCTAAGACTTGTTAAGTATTCTTCTCTCCATTTTGTTATAAATTGAGTTTTGATTTGTGTCAAATGTTGGTATTTTGTGTTGAGTTCTTTGTGTCCTATTTCCCAATCTGGATCCTCTGTATTGTTATGTTCAGATTCTGGTAACATGTTTACTGTTTCTCCCTTAATTAGGTGGTTTGGTGTGAGAGGTTCTGGCTCATTAATACCATCTCCCACATAAGTTAATGGTCTGTTGTTGACAACATTTTCAATTTCTGACAGAATAGTCATGAGTTCAAAAAGTTGTAGATGTTTTGTCCCAATAGTCTTTTTAAGGCAGTTCTTTACAGTTTGTATGTTTCTTTCCCAAATTGAACCATACCATGGTGTATTAACAGGAATGTACTTCCAGGTTATGTTGTGTTTGGTTAAATGAGTTTGTACTGTTTCACTGTCACAAATCTGATGAATAATTCTTTCACCAGATTTGAAGTATGTGGCATTGTCTGACCATATAGTTTTGGGTACAGAATTGTGTGCACAAAATCGTCTGAAAGCAGCAATAAAAGCTTCTGCTGTCAGATCTTCTACTATGTCTAGACATATGGCACGTGTGGCAGCACAGGTGAAGAGTACAATGTACACTTTGTATTCCTTTGAATCCATTTTGTCTCCAAAACTCACATTTACCGCTCCAGTGTAGTCAATACCCGTGGTTTCAAATGGCCGAGTAAATGTTACTCGTTCCACAGGTAGGTCTGGAGGGCTTGGGGTCTTAAAGGGTCGTGAATGGATACGTTTACAAGGAATGCATGTGTTTAAAATTTTCTTTGTTTCAGTTCTACCCTTTGGTAGCCAGTAAGTTTTTCTCAGCTCTGTCAGGGTTTGTGGGACTCCCATGTGGTGTATTTTGTTGTGGGTATCCCTGATGATGAGTTTTGTGAAGTGATTTCTCCTTGGAAGAAGAATTGGGTGCTTAGAGTTGTAAGTCAAAGTTGACTTGTTAAGCCTTCCTTTACACCTTATCAGACCCTCTGTATCCAGGTACAGATTTAGATCCATGACAAGTGAAGGAATACCTTTGTTTAATGTGCTACTGGACCTAAGATACTTCAACTCCTTGTCAAATTCTGAAGCTTGTATCTGTTTGAGCCAGTATTTTGTTGCAGTTTCTGTTAAGTTAGAAAAGGCTTTCTGAGGACAGTGTTTGAGAAGGTAGCTATTGACAAACTTGCAGCAATAGACTGTAATTCTCAAGAGTTTGTTTAGGTCTGAATAAAGGTGATAGTCAAATATAGGTTTGTCCTCAGTGATCTTTTCAGTTGTTGTAGAGTTGAGTGTGAGGTTAACTACTTTGGCTGGCCAAAGATCCTCACATGTTAGCCATTCGGGCCCTTCATACCAGATTTTATTTGTTTTCAACAGCTTGTAAGAGAGCCCTCTTGTCAAAAAGTCTGCAGGATTCTCCTTTGTTTTTATGTACCTAAATTTGATACCAAGGTTTGTGTTTGCAGTTTTGATTTCTGTTAGTCTGTTTTTCACAAATATATTTTTGCAAGAAGTTGTATCTGTGTTGGTCACCCATGTTAGACAAATTTGACTGTCTGTCCATAAGTAAATGTTTGTTATGTCAACTTCTTTATACACTTGTGAAAGAAAGTTTGCTGTTTTAACTCCCAATGAGACAGCTAATAATTCAAGTTGTGGTACAGTTTTCTTTTGGTTTAAGGGTGCCACTTTTGCCTTTGAATAAACCAAGTTACTTTCATTTTCACTTGTTAAATAGGCACAACACCCATAAGCTTGTGTGCTGGCATCTGTAAAAATGTGTAGTGTTTGCGATTTCAATCTGTAGCCAGCACATCTTGGTACGTAGATGTCTTGAACTTTGTTCAAGTCTGTGGCTAATTTTTTCCAATGAAGTTGGTCTTCCACTGAAAGTGGTTCATCCCAATCAATTTTCTTTTTCCATAAGTCTTGCAAAAGGATTTTGGATCTTATGGTTGCTGGTAAATATAATCCAATGGGGTCAAAAATTTTGGATGATTCTGAAAGCACTTGTCTTTTTGTATTGGCATTTGGATTTAAGTTATAACTCTTCGTGCAAAGAGTGTCATCGTGTTCAGAATTCTGTTTTAAAAACCAAAGCATTCCAAGTGTTTTCGTGTAATTGTTTGGTTCAATGTTCCCATTGTTGTCTTTTGTTATTTGTTCATTTAATTTAGGAGAATTAGAAACCCATTCTCTCAATCCAAAATTTCCTTGCTTCATTATGGGTTGTGACATTTGGTAAATTTCAAGCAATTCCTCTTCAGTTACAGTGGAACCAATGAGGTTATCCACATAAAAGTTTTGTTTTAAAAACTGAACTGTTAAGTCCTCTTGAAATAAGTTTAGGTGGTTTCTAATTGTTAAAGCAAGAATACTTGGAGAGCAATTTGCTCCAAAAATAATTACTTTAAATCTGTAGGTTTTGAAACCTTTGTTAAGGTCATGTGGATCATTCAACCACAAAAACCTGAGATGATTTTTATCATACTCAAGCTTCAAATTTATACAGAGGAATGCTTTTTCTATGTCACTTTGTACTGCATAATTGTCTAAACGGAAGCAAAGGAGAATTTTTACAAGATCTGAGACAAGGTTTGGGCCTTCCATGAGACAATCATTTAAACTAACAGAATTTGTGTCTTTTAAACTACAGTTGTATACTACTCTTAGTTTAGTTGTGGATGAGTCTTCTCTGTAAACTCCCCTGTGTGTTAAATAATGACAACCTCGTTTTTTAAAGGGTTCATCAGTAACTTCTTCAATGAAGCCCCTTTCTATTTGTTCCTTGAATATGTTGTTGTATTGTTCTAAAAGATTGTCATTTTTTAGTTTTCTGTAATTTTTATACAGATGTGCCTTAGCTACTTTCAAATTGTCCATTATTTCTGGACAAGGTGTTTTCCAAGGCAGCTCCACATAGTATTGATTGTCTCTGTGTTGTAATGTATTCTTAAATTGTTCTGTCATCAATTGGTCTTCATGTGTAATAGTACTGTCCTTTATGCCAACTGATTCTAATAGTCACAACTGCTGTAACCCTTCATCCAATGTGGAATCATTTTCATTCAAATGATGTGGGATTATGACAGTGTTTTTGTAGTTCGAGTTTGTCACATAGTCAGAAATTTGTGACTGTGGTGATTTTGTTTTGCGTAAATTTTGTTCATGTTCTGTGTTTTCTGTGTCAGTAGTAAGATGGTATTTAGTTATGTCACCCAAAAGAGCAATACCTGTGGGAGTTTGTATGGCTATTCCATCTCCAATTTTAATGATGCCTCTATGGACCAGATGAAGATAGTCAGCCCCCATGAGCATATGTATATCATCAACTACATCTGCATTAAGGGTTTTATCAGCTATCGTGTATTTATTTTGAAGTTGGAGCAAAGCTTGTTTTAACCCAGCTATTTGTATTTTTTCTTGTTCTACTTTGTCCACAACAACAACCTTAAGGGTTTCAAATGTTTCATCAAGAGTTAAAGTTATATTTGCAGTTTTAAAACTGGCTTGTACTGGGTTTTTATTGATAAATGATGAAATAGAGAGATCTTCATCTCCTTGTTGGTTTTGAAGTCCCAATTTTTCTATCAGTTGTTTAGTTACAAATGTTTGTTGTGAGCAGGTATCTAAAAGACACCTAACCTGTACTATTTGTCCTCTTTTGTTTTGGATTTCCAAAGTTGTGGTTGGTAAAAGAATTTTTGAATTGTGGTTAATGCTAGATGAACTGATATGTCCATTCATAGCATTTTTGGTTTGTTTCTGTTTGTTTTGGTTTGATTTGGGTGTTTGTTCATAATGTTTGTCAGTTTTTCCAATGTCTGTGTGTGTATTACACATAGGGGTAACATGGTCAAAACTGTTGCAAAACTTACAATTGTATATCAAATTTGATTTGCAATTTGACTTTTGGTGCCCTGATCCAGTGCATTTTTTGCATAAGTTTAGTTGTTCACAACGTTTTGACCTTGCTGTAAAGTCTTTGTATTTGGGACAATTTGTAGAATAATGTTCACTGCTAAAACAAAATTTGCATGGTGTGGGATTATACTCAAAAGTAGCTACATTAAAGTTTTGCAGAGTAGGAGTCTTTGAGTCTTTTTCTGTCACTTTATTTTCTGCAAATTGAGTTTTGCGGTTGTGTTTTGATGTAACTGGTAAGTGTTGAAATCTTTTGTTAGGTTTTTGGTTTTCTGCATTGTTGGTTTTTTCTTGTTCTGTGTTAAATTTTGGGTGTGTGTAACTTGATTTGTAAAGTGCCAGTACAGTTGGGAAATCTTCTCTTAGTTTATTAAGGCTAGGGTATATGTCAGTTGTCCTCTGATGAAATATCTCTTTGACTTTAGAAGGGAGCTTTTCAAAAACAACAGCTTGAATGATCCAAGCTGTTTCTGCAATGTTTAAATTATTGTTTTTAAGTTGTCCCATGAGACATTCAAACTCACAGTAAAAATCAAAGAGGTCACCATAGTTGTCTTTTGGGGTTCGCATGTTCATTACTTTAAGAGCCAAATCATGTATAATTTCATCCTTATTCATGTAATTTCTGTTAAGTAATTCTATTGCTACAGAATAAGAAGTACCTATGGCTGGTAGTGATTCCACTAATCTTAAGGCTGGGCCTTTCAGATAGTTCACTAAATAACTAAATTTATCAACATCTGTAATGTAGTTTTTATTACCTATAAGGCTATGAAATTTTTCAATAAAAGATTGAAATTTGGCTCTGTCACCCTCAAAAGTGGGTACTGCAAGTGTAGGCAATTTTGATTTTAGTTCATTGCCCTCAGCCACATTGGGAGGGCTAAATGAAGCATTTCTTGTAGCTTCTAAGAAGCTTTCGTATGTGTCTTCTTTTTTGCACTCATCAAGTTGGTTTTGAATTTCAGAAATATAGTTGTTAATTTTTGTAATGTAATTTTCATTGTCAAGTAGGAGAGTAGAATACTCATCATCTGTTAGTTCAATTGTGTCATCAATTTCTGTAATTATGTCTTCATCTAGTATGAAAATTTCTTGTTTGTAACGAGTAATAGAATTTAATGTTGTTTCAAGATCATATCTTGTAGGTTCCTTTTGTTTGAAATCATTGTACAGTTTGGTGATGACACCTTTACGTGCTGATTTTTTCCTCATTAATTTTTTGTGATTTTGAGATGGTGCCGTAGCCCCAAGGTCTGTGTTTTTTGGTCTGGGTTTCTTACCCTTTTGTCCAAGTCTTCCATAATTGTTGTTAGTGTTAAAGTTCTGAGTTTAATTTTTGTGATGTTGAGCAAGTTAAATTACTGTACAGTAATAAGTTTTTTATATAACCTGCGCCACAGGTTAAATTAAAAATTCACAATGTTTTTAGTTAGGATAGGCCTTGAGTGTAAAGAGTAAGGCCTACTTTAAGAGGTAGGCCTATTATGTTTGGGCCTATTATTTTATAGGACCTCAAATGAGTTAAGCCTGTTAAATTAACAAGGCTTAGTTTTGAATTTGAAGAGTAGGACCTATTAAATAGGCTTAATGTTGCGGGCCTATTATTTTTAGGACCTAAAATAAGTTATGTCTGTTAAATGAACAAGCCTTTGTTTTCGATTAGTGTAAAGGTAAAGGATCGGTTCCCAGTTGCTTAGGCCACCATATGAAAAAACTATAGTGGGGTTACGGTTGAAATTGGGGTTAGGCCTACTGAGTTAAGCCTAGCCTCTGCGTGTGTCAGTGTAAATTTTAGAGGGGTTAGTTCCCCATACACAGGGCCACCATTTGAAAAAACTATATAGGGCTATGGGTTGATTGCCTGTGCCCTCATCCGTTGGAAATTTCCAACAGACGTCAGTGGAGGGTTACCGACAAAAGCCCTATGCTTTTTCGTTAGAGAGTTATAAATATGTAGGTCTTTAAAGGACCTCTTTATATTTATATTGATTACGGTAATTCTAGCATCGGGAGTTGGGAAAGCCTTATGTTAATAAAAACTGAAATTGCTCACCTTATTTTTGCTGGGTCTTTGTTTGTTTCGATGTAGGGCGTGACGGTCATTTTCGGTGTAGGGTCGCCACGATGGGGTTACGCGGCGAATTTACTTAAGGTAATTAATATAGGCAGTCACTATATAAACCCCTGAAGGAATAGGCCTATCCTTTTATAGTCATTAGGTTTTATATTATAAGGAATTCACTCAGGACTCTAGGGGGGACAAAGACATCCTCCGCGTTTAAAGCTTCGCTTGGAATAAACAGCCCTGAGAGCCGTTCCTTGGTTCTCGTGTATTATTTGCCGTTCTAGCAACATTTTGTTTAGTCTACTTTTCTTTGGTAGACTAAACAATAAAATGGGTTTTCTTGTTGCTATGTGAGGCTGATTCATACATACAGGTTCTTTGTACGTATGGCAATTCAATTATTTCATTCCCAATAGGCTATGTCGCCAATCCCGAGGCAATTTTGTATAGATATTTAATTCAATTAATTAATAATTTATATTTAATTATGAAATAAATGTACCACATATGATACCATGTTGTGAGCGCGTATAGTTTTTCCATAAGGCCTATTGTTAGCTCAGTGGGCTCCGTAACCTATAAGCTATCAAAATGGTTAGTTAGTTTATTAACACCGTTAGTTGGCTCTATTACTGAGTCACATATTGTAAATAGCATGGATCTTATTGACAAACTGAAGTTCCCTAATGACCCTAATTTCAAATTGGTAAGTTTCGATGTATGCTCGCTATTCACAAAAGTCCCTGTTGATGACCTACTTGATTTCTTAAAAGATAAGATTTCTGAATATTCTTTCCCTGTTCAACACAACACTCTTATTGAGTTAATTAAGCTGTGTGTCAAAGATTGTAAATTTCAGTTTGAAAATAAGTTTTATGTTATGTCGTTTGGATTGGCTATGGGAAATCCCCTTTCACCTGTACTAGCTAATTTATATATGGAATTTTTTGAAAGTAGGATTTTGCCTACGATTGTTAATTTTAACCTGGTTTGGTACAGGTATATAGATGATATTTTATGCCTTTGGCCTAATAATTTGGATGTGCTTATTTCTTGGTAGGCTCAACAATTTAGCCCCATCTATTAAGTTTACAGTTGAAAAAGAAAATGAGGGAAGCCTATCTTTTCTTGATCTAAAAATTTGGAGATGCTCTAATCAGTTCAAATATGAAGTCTACCGTAAGCCTACTAATAATAACTCTTACGTGCATTTTTATTCTGACCATCATCCTTCGATTAAATCCTCTATTTTCTCTGCTATGTTTCTTCGAGCATTGAGAGTTGTCAGTCCTGAATTTTTAGATTCCGAGTTATGCAATATTATGAATATTGGTACTAAATTATGTTATCCTATTTCATTTTTAGATAACTGTCTTAAGAAAGCCAAGAATAGGTATTATAATAATGTAATTGTAAAGGAATTTCAGCGTAAAAATATCCTTAGCCTACCTTACCATGTTAATTTTCAATACCTTCCAACTGTACTTAAAGCAATTGGCATTAATGTAATCTTTAAGTATAATAATACTGTTAAATCACGCCTAATAAAGAATAGCCCTGATAATGTTGTTGGTTGTGTGTATTCGATCGGATGTACACAATGTAACTCAGTAGTCAGTATATATAGGCCAAACCGGTAAAACGTTAGATATTAGGGTAAAACAGCATAAATATGCTTGTAGAACAGCTAGTACTTCCAATGCTTTATTTAACCATATGTATAGATGTAACCATAGCATCAAGTGGGATAGTTCTAAAGCGCTTGTTAAAAACAGATATATAATAGAACGAAATATTCTAGAATGTGCATTTATTCATTTTAAAAACAATTTCAATAACAGTTCGGGGACTTATAAAATTGACGATATCATGTTAAAATTTCTTTTGCCTCTCATTAACGCTTGTTAAGTATGTCCTAATTGTTTTGTTTTTCCTGTACGTTGTATATATTTATGGGCATCTCGCCTTTTAACTTCATTCCCTGACGAGGTGTAGCTTTGAATACACGAAAGGCCTTGGAATCGTTTTTCTTTTTCCTTGTGGGTTTGCAGCATATATATATATATATATATATATATATATATATATATATATATGCAAAAAACTTCACTGTTTTTTAAGTGAAGGTCAAAATGATAATAATTAAAACCCACTCTAATAGACAGTTTATTTCCACAACAGTTTCGATGCCCACTGGCATCCTCTTCGGGTGGATACAGAAAAACGAATGAACCAAAAACAGGAGGGAAAACAGTCCAGGGACCATTAAGAAATTCGCACCTAGGTTAGATCCCGTTCTCCCGACACTGGAAGGGCATTTTTATTAAAGGGACCCGTTTATAAGTACATTCGCACAAATTTAAAACTATCATCTTGTTCTATACATACAGATTCTATTACTTTTTTACATAATTATCACACTTATTATTAAATTTATTACATTTATTATTGCATTATTATTTATTACAGAAACTATAAATTTATTATTACATCAATTATTACATTGTTGTTTATTATACAGAAATTGTAAACCGATAAACGAATGAAAAAGGCGAGAAGGAAACAATCCAGAGACCATTAAGGAATTCGCACCTAGGCTAGATCCTGTTCCCACAACCCCAGAAAGGCATTTTTTTTATTAAGGGGTCCCGCTTACAAGTACATTCGCACAAATTAAAACTATCTTCTTGTTCTATACGTACAGATTCTATTATTTTGACATAATTACTGCATTTATTATTGCATTTACGTTTTTTAACATTTATTATTATTACCTTTACATTTGTAGCGGATCGACAAGAAATAGACCAACAAATAGACAGACAAATCCTTTCCTTCCACGCTATCATCAGAGTCTCTTGGAAAACACACGTGGGAAAAGAGTCAAACAATGAAACGTCTGTTTCTTCCCAAAAGGCGAACGCAAACTTTTCAACTAAAGGACGCGCGGACAAGGCGTCTTAAGATTTGGTGCGAAGTCCTACGTCCAGGAACTGCGTATAAAAGCGAGCACCCACTCACACTACTCCTCACTTCATTAGCGCTTCCATTTCGTTAGACTACTCTCTCTGTACGTTGTCACCCCCTCATCAGCTTTAACCGGCTCAAGACCAAGGCTCACTTCAACACCACATTCAAGAAACGAAGCATCATTGGAAGTGATCTACCAATACTGCCGCAGCAAACCACAACGGCATCAGGAATTCCCCTTGGTCTCTTCATTACCGCATCAACCAGTTGTCAATCATCCTCGAAAGCACCGGCAAGGTTGCAACGCTACGAGAAGCATCCTCAAGGTGGACACCTTGCGTGACTCGACGGCGAAAGCTACAAACCCAAATCACTCCACATCTGGTCAGCTTTTATTGCTTTACGAAGAACGGTCGTCTACGAGACTCCATTAGGCCCATCATACCTTGACTTACGGAACAAACTTCCAAGAGACACCGACAGCCGGGCCTACTCCTACAAAATCCTCTTCATTCCATCCACCGCGACCGGGCCTACGCCTGCAGGATCATTTATAGACTTTCCATCATCTCGAGAAGCTTAACGGACAACGACACTTCGAGCCTACGGTAATAGGTTCCTTTTCAACACTCCTTCAACAGCGGTTTCATCGTCCCGGTAAGCTAAGTACATCCTCTTCTAAGTACTCTTGTGAAGCCTACATTAGCCTACCGCCGAACGGTAGGCTATACTCCCAAAGTGAGTAATTAAACGTTCCAATTGACTCTCGTTAATAACGCAGTAGGCCTGTTACCTAATTCAAGTGTCCTTCAGAACCTGTAATTCACATCATCCGCTATTGTGTTCACTTATATATTTGTGCGATAAATAAGTTCTCTACTGCAGGCCTAATTCATTTACAGTGTATATTCCCTCAACTATCATTAGGCCTATCCCAAACGCACGTGCATTCTTTATATCATTACTAGGCCCATTCAATCATCTAGCCTACTTAATCAGAGTGTCATGTTTTCCATTCAATGTACCAAACGCTCGTGCATTCTTTATATCATTTACTAGGCCCATTCAATGTTCTATGTTGCATGCCATTTACATACCATCGATGAGTATATTACTTATTACGTGTCAATTAAGCTATTAACATTTCATCTTATTAGCTAAGTCTATGTCATAAGCATAACGTAAAACTATCAATTAATTCTTTGTTATACCACAGTGAATAAATAACGGCTTTATTTCCATAATAAAATAAAGTACCGAAACTTATTCTATTCAGTGTACCAAAACGTACGCGCTTTCTGTGTTATTAATAAGCCTCTTTCACAGATCATTTATGCATAATCTGTAGCTTCCCTAATCAGTGTATTACATAACCTATTGGTTATATTATTACGTACATGCATTATTTTTGTATTCGCTAAGTTTCATATTTCAGGTTGTGTCCCATTTCGTATACCATTAAGCCTCACATAAACGAGCGTATTTCAAAGGTCATTATAGAATTGTTAAGCTTTCTAGTCAGTGTCTTTCCATTGTAATTTTCACTGTGAAAATTAATATAACAATTTTCTTAATTAAACTACAAAACCATAAGGTACTTTTTATAACCTTAATATTAATTTGCTTGGGTGTAATCCAAGCTGGTGACCCTCGCTGCCATACCTGTCACTTCCAATAGTATGGTGGGCCTAATCAAATAACCACTTATTCCAATCGGTGATACTGTATGACAATATAAATTATTAACCCAGCCTTTCATTAATAAGCAATCAGTCATTGCATCAATTAATCATTGCATACAATTAAATCATTATCACCTTAAACGGCTAAAAACTAGGTCCACTATACATTAATTATTACATTTATTTTATTACCTTTATTATTACATTTATATTTATTTCTACATTTATTACTTCCATTATTACATTTATTATTACATTTACATTTTACCGGGAAAAAAAAAAAAAAAAGAATGAACCAAAAGCGAGTAAGGAAACTCCAGAGACCTTTAAGAAATTCACACTTAGGTTACAACCCGTTCACCCGACGCCGTAAGGGATTTTTTGACCAAGTATCTCATTAAAGGGTCCAACTTATAAGTACCTTCGCACAAATTAAAATTATCTTCTTGTTCTATACATACAAATTCTATTATTTTTCTTTTGACATAATTATTACATTTATAAAGTACCTTACTTGATTCCCAATCTATAGCATGATTATTTTGGCTGGCGTGATAAAAAATGGCATTATTAGTAGTGATGGGACGATTAATCGGAATCGGAATCGAGAATCGGAAGAATCGAGCATTTTTCAGGAATCGGAATCGGAATCGAGAGAATTGTACTATGATTTGCGATTCTTAAAACGATTCTTTAATAGTTAATCTTACCAGAGTAAAATATGACAATTTCCAGAAAAACAAGTATAGAATTATATTTAAAAATATTGAGAATCGGAATCGGAATCGGAATCGAGAATCGTATCGGAATCGAGACTTTTTAGTGGTATCGGAATCGGAATCGTTAAAAATTTTGGTATCGTCCCATCACTAATTATTAGTATTACAACTTCTGAAGGCATATTTGTTCTTTAATACGGGTTTCAATATTTCTTCCAGTTTCTCCTACGTATACTAAATCACAACTTTTACAGGGAATGCTGTAGACACAGGCTTGTGAATCCTCTTTTGCAACGTTATTCCTAACCAATTTACTTTTCACGGTACACGAATATTTGAACGCCAAAGCAAACTTAAAATCTTTCGTCAACGGTTTTATTCTTTCTAAGCCGCAAATGTAAGGCAAACTCACATATTGTTTTTGGTTAACTGAAGGTTCCCGAGGGGCATAAAAAGATTTTCTGGATTTAAAATACGCCTTTCTGATAAACCACTCAGGATATTTTAAATCCTTAAAAATGTTCCAAATCTTTGAATATTCCGGGTCCAGCAAATGTGGGCTACAAATCTTCAGTGCTCTTAGAAACATGGAAGAAATAATTGAGCTTTTAACCCCTTCATCATGAAATGAAAAACAATGAATGTACGAATTCCAATGAGTAGGTTTTCTATAGACCGTGAAATTGGGCTTTCCGCTTTTGTTAATAACCAAAACATCTAGAAAAGGTAATTGTTTGTCGTTCTCCCACTCATATTTAAATTTAATTGAGGGAACAAGATCATTTAATGACAAAGAAAATGTCAAAGTTGTTCCAGTGGTCAGGCCAAAATGAGAAAATATCATCTATCAGGTCATCCCATAAGTAATGTCGTTTTTTAGATCGGAATTTGAAGGACAAAAAGAAAAACTCAACTGAGACTTTTTAATCTAGTACGGGGCTCCAATAAACCTTAGCCCCCCCCCATGGCCTAAACCATTAGAGGTACAGTAAAACTAAACATACCTTACAAAAGAGAATTTAATCCTGCATTTAATGGGAAACAATTAAAACTTGGTGTTCCCGCCATTGGCTTCCAAGACAGCCTGAATTCGCTTTGGGTAGCTTGCCAAAAGTGACGTGAATAGATCTTGATCGTTACACAAATTTGCTAAAACAGTTTCAATGTGTTGCGTCATTGTATCCTTCGAAAATCGATTTGCTGCAGGTTCTTGAAACAAGAGACATTCAACCTTGTCCTTTATAACTGATCCAATGTGTTCACAGACGTTCAGGTCAGGAGAATTTCCTGGCCATTCTTCATTTCCAAAGAAATCGATCTCATGGTTCCGCAACAACTGTTGAGTGGCTAATGCCTTAAAGCAGGGGGCCTTATCGTGCAGAAGTGTGACCTGATCGACATCCATAACATTGTTTGGGTTTCTTAGAAAAGGAATGACATGCTGGGATAGAATATCACGAAAATACTGTCCATCCCAACTCTGACCATTTGGCTTCAGCACCCATATGAGCTTCTTTGCAGTGAACAAAACAAACACACCAACACAGTCTGGACTTTTTAATAATTCGCGATAATGTTCATTGTCATCGATTTCATCTGGTGTTGTGGCCCACACTCGATCATTTTGGTAGTTAGGCCGACGTGTTACGTAAACAAAAAATTCATCGGAGACAGCTAAATGCATGAAATCATCCACATCCCAATCTTCAAGATAATGGGCAAACCACATTCTGTCATCGATGTTGAGTTGAGTTTTTCTTGGCTTTGGAAGTTTATGCCAAGCCATTAAACCTTGCCTATGACGGTACAGTCGAATGATCTCACCACTAACGATCTATCTTTCCCCTCAACACTTCGATCTCTCTAGAAAGTTTAGCACAGCTGTTTTTCCGCTTACGCGTACCGCTTTCACTTGAGCGGTGATTGTTTGGTTGTGTGGTAAGGTTTCAAAGTGTATTACACCACCTTTATCCCACCAAACACTAAGCAACACCTTCCGAGGGTGAAGATTTGGTGTTGGCTGTGGTGTCGCTGGTTCTCCGGCACAAACCCACTGTCGACGGCGCTTAACATTCTGGTACAGTATCCACTTTTCATCACCAGTCATTAAACGGTGCAAAAACGGACCTTGGAGTTCACGAGAATGAAGAGTTGTGCTGATGTTTACCGGCACCCTCAGATTGTCGACCGACAATTCATGTGGCACCCATTTTCCTAACTTAGGCACTTTCCCGAGTTGTTGCAAATGTCGATGGATGGTGGACGGGGATGAATTGAGTTTCTGGGCCAATTCTTCGACAGTTGTTGAACAGTCTTCAAGTGCGGCTAACAGCAGGTCATCATCAAACTCAGCAGGGTGTCCAGAGCGTGCTGCATCTGTCAAACAGCAGTCACCATTCCTAAACTTTTGAAACCATCTTTGACATTTCCTCACATGCAGAATATCGTTGCCATAAACTTCCTGAATGTTTCGCGTTGCTTCAGTAGCACTACAGTATTTCCTTTTTTGAACTCGTAAAGCATTATATCCCTGATATGCTCTTCTGATACCGCCATGTTTATGAGGGGTTCACATAAAGCAAAACACACGTCTTCACTGGTCAAGGTCTGTAAAGTATGTAGCGAAACACGATAGATCTCCTCTTAGATATAACCTTCGGAAAATTTATGCTTAAACCGAGTAGGACTACTTTAAACTTAATCTATCGTAAAAAACGACATTACTTATGGGATGACCTGATACATAACGAAACCGAATTAGATTCCTGGGACATATTGTTTGCAACAATTCCAACTCATAATATTCCATGTATAATATACTCAGTATTGGGGATAAAGGGGACCCCATTCCCATACCAAAACGTTGCAAATAAAATTCTTCACCGAAGGAGAAGGCATTATTGGTGACAGTTTTATCAGTTCTAAAAATACAGGTGTAGGCATGCCTAGTTCTACGTTACATGTTGGCAATTTTTTTTTTTTTTTGTAAAATGTAAATGGAATAATAAATGTAAATGTAATAATGCAAGTAATAAATGTGTAAATAAATATAAATGCAATAAATGTAATAATAAAGGTAATAAAATAAATGTAATAATTAATGTAAATGTAATAATAAATAATAAATGTTAAAAACGTAAATGCAATAATAAATGCAGTAATTTTGTCAAAATAATAGAATCTGGATGTATAGAACAAGAAGATAGTTTTAAATTTGTGCGAATGTACTTATAAGCGGGTCCCTTTAATAAAAATGCCCTTCCATTGTCGGGAGAACGGGATCTAACCTACAGTAGGTGCGAATTTCTTAATGGTCCCTCGACTGTTTTCCCTCTTGTTTTTGGTTCATTCGTTTTTCTGTATCCACCCAAAGAGGATGCCAGTGGGCATCGAAACTGTTGTGGAAATAAACTCTGTCTATTAGAGTGGGTTTTAATTATCATATGTGTGTGTGTGTGTGTGTGTGTGTGTGTGTGTGTGTGTGTGATCTTATAATAAAAGTTGTATAATAATGTTTTACTGAATATTGTTCTCCATTTAAAAAAAAAACCAACAGAAAGAAAAATAAGTGTAGAAATTGTAAACCTGTGTGATCTGTGGTATCATATCTCATGTGAAGATATAAGTAGAGAAACATACAAGTTTCTAACGAAGAACCAGGTAAACAGTATACACTGGTACTGCAACGTGGTGGCTCTAAGAATCTTGCCTCACTTGACTCGATTATCAGAGAGGCAGGATAAGATGGAAGCTAGGCTAGACACACTAGAGGAGGGGTGTAAGAAAAAATTTGAGGACATGAAAAGGGATATTGTAGATATTAATGACAAACTATGTGTGGAGGTGAAGGAGAAGATATGCACTCTGGTTAAGGAAGACGTAGCTTTATCCTATAGGGATGTTTTACAGTCTGAGGCAAAGAAAATCAGTACCACAGTTTTTTTCGCATGACTCGGTGAAGGAGAATGATTTGGTAATAAGGACAACAAGTCAAATACCGAGTCGTTTAGAAAAAGAAAAAATCTGGTGCTGTACAGGGTGCCGGAACAGATGAAGGAAGAAATGAATCTGGCTATCAGATCGGAGAAGATAAGACATGATAAAATGGCAATAAAGGAGATGTGCATTGAGATTGGTGTAACATGCTACGATGATGATATTGCTGAAATCAATAGAATTGGTAAATATGAGGCTGCAAATAATAATGGAGATGGTACAAAACCTAGACCAATTCTAGTGAAGTTAAATAGTGGAATGAAGGACAGAATAATAAGGAATTTATACAAATTAAAAGATACCAAGAATGAAGTGTTGCAAAAGGTTGGTGTGTCTCATAACATGACCAGTGAAGAAAGGCAACGGGACAGGGAGCTCAGAGCTGAGGCAAAGGAGAAGAATGAGAAAGAAAAAAACTCTGGGAACTACTATGTGGTAAGGGGCTACCCTCGGGAGCGGCACATTGTGAGGGTGAAACGGTGGCACGCAACACCCAAGGATACTCAGGAGGAAGCAGGGATGTAAATCATCAATCGAATCAGAAGTGTAGAGGTGGTACAAAATGTAAATAATATCAAAGTTTTATTTTCTAATGTGGATACGTATACGTCTGATAAGATCAATGAAATGACTAAAATAAGGGATATGGATACACCTCCCCATATAATAGCACTACAAGAGGTTAAAACTAAAAAAAACTTCCGATATGATTGAAGCCTAGTCGAATATAGCATAGGAGGATATGAAGCGTTTGGAAAAAATCTGTCATCAGAGGAGGGAAGGTAGAGGTTTACTATTGTATATAAAAAAAGATATCTCTTATGAGTTTGTAAGTTCTAAGAAAGATATGCGAATTCATTGTGTCAAAATTAAATTGTTAGTGATGATATGGTAATAGCGTCAATATATAGAAGCCCTACGAGTGACGCAGAGAATAATAGGAAACTACAGTAGTAGAACTGATGCGGGAGATAAGTGACCTAGATTCAAGACACAAACTTATTAGGAGATTTTAATATACCAGGTATAACTGGGAAAATTATAAAGTACCATCAGAGGAAGGTAACTTTGGGTTTGATTTTATTGAAAAGTTCGTGGACTGTTATTTCTCACAGCACATAAAGGAGATGACCTGATTAGAGGAATCGATCGGAGTAATATACTTGATCGTATTCGCGGATGACGAATGCACAGTCGAAAGATAGACAGTTACTAAGTCCAGTTGTAAGAGCGATCATGCCTGTGTGCAATTCAAAGTGCAGTATAAATCCCAGGATTAAAAGATGTAAAAGAGTTGTATATCTGTATGAAAAAGGTAATTATGAAATGTTTGAAAAGAAAGCAACAGATAGACTGGAAAGAGTTTTTGGATGTACAGGATGTGGAGGAAATGGAGTAGATTCAGGAACAAATTTCAAAAGGAGATCGATCAGTGTATACCACGAAGACAGTTTAGGAAAGAAGGAAAGTCTAAGAAAAAGACCAACAGTGACCCGCCTATGAATCGAAAATTATGGTCCAAAATTAAGAAGAAACAAAGACTCTGGATGAGAATAAGAATTTAAAAACAAAGCGAAGTAGAAGTGACAAAGAACTAAAGAAGTGCAAGAGGAATATAAAAGAACCAATAATCGGTAAGAAGAGAAACAAGGAGCGAAATAAAAAACCAGGAAAGAAATATTGCTAAGAATGCAAAGACTAACCGAAATTATTTGGAAGTATGTCCAATCTAAGACAAAATCAACAACATCTGTTACTGACCCGTATGTCACCGAAGAAAAGATATGGAAAACTAAGGATGATAGGCAAAAGGCAGAAGTGTTGGCTGAATATTTCAGTAGCGTCTTTACACAGGAGCCTGAAGGGGATATGCCAAGAGTAGAAAACCAAGGCAGTACCAGAACTATCTACAATGAGAAACTAAGTCACAAATCAGGAGAGTCATTAAAAAAGCTAATGAGGACCAAATCGCCAGGACCTGATGGTTTCCATCCAAGAGCGATAAAAGAAGTAATGGAAGAATTACTAGAACCCCTATTGATCATATTTGAATACTCATTTAATAGTCAGCAAATTCCGTCAGATTGGAGAAGTGCAAACATTACAGCAATTTTCAAAAAAGGAGACAGATGTGAGCCGGGTAACTACGGACCTATTAGCCTGACAGGTGTAATATGCAAAATCATGGAATCAATTATAAGAGAAAAGATCATGCAGCACATGAAAGAAAATAATTTATTCAGTAGTAAGCAATTTGGATTTATTTCGGGAAGGTTAACAGTTCTACAGCTTATCAAAGTCTTAGACAAATGGACCCAATTCTTGGATGAGGGAGCCGCAGTCGACATTGCTTATTGCGACTTCATGAAAGCATTTGATAGGGTACCACATAGAAGGTTGCTGGAAAAACTAAAAAGTTACAATATCACTGGTAGTTTCATAACGTGGATCGAGTCGTTCCTCAGTAATAGAAAGCAACGGGTAGTGGTTAATGGTGAAGCCTCTGACTGGAAAGAGGTGGCTAGTGGTGTTCCTCAAGGATCAGTTATTGTGCCCCTGTTATTTGTGATATTCATCAACGATCTGCCAGATGTAGTGAAACACCGAGTTGATCTTATATGCGGATGACACCAAGCTATTCAGAAAGATAAGTGAAGACGAAGACTGCAGCAAGTTGCAAGAGGATTTGGAGATGATGAAACAGTGGTCAGAGAAGTGGATGCTGAAGTTTCACCCTAGTAAGTGTAAATATACGAGGAGAGGAAGAGCAGTTGCCCAGAATAAGAAATATGAAATGTATGAGGAAATGAGTGAGAGTAATTCAGAGAGGGACCTTGGAGTTATAATTGATAGTAACCTCAGATTCGAAGAACATTTAGCAGAGAAAATAAATAAGGCAAATAGATTAGTAGGAATAATAA
>JAJOZX010018028.1:0-44546 GCA_023014485.1 Bathynomus jamesi
TCAATCTCTCCTCGTTATATACAGGGAGTCCCATACGTCCGATCGTATTTTCTCTCTCTCCTAGTTATATACAGGGAGTCCAATAATTCCGACCTTTTTCTCTCTCCGTCTCCCCTCGGTTACATACAGGGAGTCCCATAAGTCCGACCTTATTTTCTCTCCGTCTCCCCTCGGTTATATACAGGGACTCCCATAATTCCTATCTTATTCTCTATCTCTCTCTCCTCATTATATAGAGGGAGTCCCATAAATCCGATCTTGTTCTCTATCTCTCTCTACTCGTCATATAGAGGGATTCCAATAAGTACGATCTTATTCTATCTTTCTCTCTCATGGTTATTTACAGGGATTCCCATCAGTCCGATCTTATTCAATCTCTCTTTCTTAATCTCTCCTCGTTATATACAGGGAGTCATATACGTCCGATCGTATTTTCTCTCTCTCTCCTACTTATATACAGGGAGTCCAATAATCCGACCTTTTTATCTCTCCGTCTCCCTTCGGTTATATACAGGGAGTCCCATAAGTCTGACCTTATTTTCTCTCCGTCTCCCCTCGGTTATATACAGGAAGTCCCATAAGTCAGATCTTATTCTATCTCTCTGTCTCCTCATTACATACAGGGAGTCCCATAAGTCCGATCTTATTCTCTCTTTCTCTCTCCTGGTTATTTACTGGGAGTCCCATCAGTCAGATCTTATTCAATATCTCTCTCTCAATCTCTCCTCGTTATATACAGTGAGTCCCATACGTCCGATCGTATTTTCTCTCTCTATCCTAGTTATATACAGGGAGTCCAATAATTCCGACCTTTTTCTCTCTCCGTCTCCCCTCGGTTATATACAGGGAGTCTCATAAGTCCGACCTTATTCTCTCTCCGTCTCCCCTCGTTTATATACAGGGAGTCCCATAAGTCAGATCTTATTCTCTATCTCTCTCTCCTCATTATATAGAGGGAGTCCCATAACTCAGATCTTGTTCTCTATCTCTCTCTACTCGTTATATATATGGAGTCCCATAAGTCCGGATTTATTCTCTCTCCTCCTGGTTATATAGAGGGAGATCCATAATTCCGATCTTATTCTCTCTCTCTCGCCTCATTATATACAAGGAGTCCCATAAGTCCGATCTTGTTCTCTATCTATCTCTACTCGTTATATACAGGGAGTCCCATAAGTCCCATCTTATTCTCTATCTCTCTCTCCTCATTATATACAGGGAGTCCCATAAGTCCGATCTTATTCTGTATCTCTCTCTCTCCTCGTTATATACAGGGAGTCCAATAAGTTCGATCGTATTCTCTTTCTCTCTCTCTCACTCCCTCTCTCTCCATTGTTATAAACAGGGAGTCCCATAAGTCTGATTTTATTCTCTCTCTATCTTTCCTGGATATATACATGGAGTCCCATAAGTCCGATTTTGTTCTCTATCTATCTCTACTCGTTATATACAGGGAGGCCCATATGTCCCATCTT
This sequence comes from Bathynomus jamesi, assembly GCA_023014485.1. Classification (NCBI taxonomy): domain Eukaryota; kingdom Metazoa; phylum Arthropoda; class Malacostraca; order Isopoda; family Cirolanidae; genus Bathynomus; species Bathynomus jamesi. The sequence goes on from JAJOZX010018028.1 coordinate 1,476, forward strand.
ATTCTCTCTCTCTCTCTCTCTGTGTCCTCGTTATATAGAGGGACTCCATAAGTCCGATCTTATTCTCTCTTTCTCTCTCCTGGTTATTCACAGGGAGTCCCATCAGTCCGATTTTATTCAATCTCTCTCTCTCAATCTGTCCTCTTTATATACAGGGAGTCCCATAATTCCGATCTTATTCTCTCTCTCTCTCTCTCTCTCTCTCTCTCTCTCTCTGTCCTCGTTATATACAGGGAGTCCCATAAGTCCGATCGTATTTTCTATCTCTCTCCTTGTTATATACAGGTAGTCCAATAAGTCCGAACTTCTTCTCTCTCCGTCTCCCCTCGTTTATATACAGGGAGTCCCATAAGTCAGATCTTATTCTCTATCTCTCTCTCTCATTATATACCGGATGTCTCATAATTCCGATCTTATTCTCTCTCTCTCTCTGTCCCCATTATATACTGGGAGTCCCATAAGTCCGATCTTGTTCTTTATCTATCTCTACTCGTTATATACAGGGAGTCCCATAAGTCCGAACTTATTCTCTATCTCTCTCTCCTCATTATATAGAGGGAGTCTCATAAGTCCGATCTTGTTCTCTATCTCTCTCTACTCGTCATATACAGGGAGTCCCATAAGTCCGATCTTATTCTCTTTCTCCTGGTTATATACAGGGAGTTCCATAATTCCGATCTTACTCTCTCTATCCTCATTATATACAGGGAGTCCCATAAGTTCGATCTTATTCTGTATCTCTCTCTCTCCTCGTTATATACAGGGAGTCCAATAAGTTCGATCTCTTTCTCTATCTCTCTCCCTCTCTCTCCCCTTGTTATATACAGGGAGTCCCATAAGTCTGATGTTATTCTCTCTCTATCTTTCCTGGATATATACATGGAGTCCCATAAGTCCGATCTTATTCTCTCACCGCCGGCTAATGGCGAAAGTGCGCGCGCTGGGTATCGGTGGGGAAATAGGTAGGTGGATTGAAAACTGGCTAAGGAATAGGCGGCAGAGGGTGGTAATTAAAGGGGCTAGTTCGGGTTGGGCCTCGGTCACTAGTGGGGTTCCTCAGGGTTCCGTTTTGGGGCCACTGTTGTTTACCATTTACATAAATGATATCGACGGTGGCATCGTCAGTCGGATCGCCAAATTCGCTGATGACACCAAGCTTGGGGCCAATGTTGGGACGCCCGAAGCGATCGAGGAACTGCGTGCGGACCTAGGTAGGATAGGAGAGTGGTCCGAAAAATGGCAAATGCCGTTTAACTTGGGTAAATGCAAAGTGATGCACATTGGCTACGCCAATCCCAAGTCGGACTACTCGATGTTGGGCAGTAATATCGAGGTGACTGATTTAGAAAAGGACTTGGGTGTGCTAATTAGCAGCGACCTTAAGTTTACGAAACAGTGTGTAGAGATGGAAAAGAAAGCCCAGAAACTATTGGGTTATATCAGGAGGCAATTTCAGTTTCGGAACAAGGAGATTGTGCTCTCACTGTACAATTCCCTTGTTCGGCCGTACCTGGAGTATGCTGTGCAGTTCTGGTCGCCACCCTCAGGAAAGATATTGAGAGGCTGGAGCGAGTGCAGGCGAGGGCCACAAAGTTAATCCCTTCCGTTAGGCATATGGGCTACAATCGACGGTTATGCGCCCTGAACTTGTTTTCGCTTGAAACTCGGAGGCTGCGCGGTCAACTGATCGAGGTTTTCAAGCTCTTACGAGGGTTCAACGATGTCGATTTTAGAAGTATGTTTAGTTTAAATGATAACCCAACTCGCAACAATGGTTGGAAGTTGGATTTGAAACGGTTTAGGACTAGTGTGTGTGGGAATTACGTTACGTATAAGATCTGTGACACATGGAACAGGTTACCTTCGGAAGTTGTGAACAGTTCCTCTGTGGATCAGTTCAAGAAAAGGTTAGACGAAATCTTGCACACTATTTGAGTGTGTAAAGACATTTAGGACCTCAGTCTGCGGAAATTTCTTTTCCTATAAAATAGTTAATATCTGGAACCAACTTCCCTCAGAGGATGTTTCCAGTCAAAGTGTAAATCTGTTTAAAAATAGGCTAGACAAAGTACAGAACACACTCATAGTTTAAGATTAAAACCTCAGAAAACTCTGCAAGAGTTCGCTTGCTCGGTGTCTCTGTGAGCAAGCTAAATATAGAGCTATTTATATATTCTCCACTTTCCTGTAAAATTTCCTTGGCTACTTTTCCAGGGTCAAGGTATTTTCTTCAACCTTTTTCCGTACCTGCCTCTGGCAGGGAGGGAGCGGAGGGTGGGGAGAGAGCCTTCTACTTTCTATCCAGTTTTCTACTACTGCTAGCATAGTTTGAAAGACAAAATTTTCCCTGGCACCTGTTGCCATTGGTACCTCCTCGGTATGGGCCGCAAGGCCTTTTGAGGTACTTCTTTTCCTTGTAACTCCTTGTAACTCTCTCTCTTTCTCTCTCTATCCTCGTTATATACAGGGAGTCCCATAAGTCCGATCGTATTTTCTATCTCTCTCCTTTTTATATACATGGAGTCCCATGAGTCCGATCTTATTCTCTCTCTCTCTCTCTTTCTCTCTCTATCCTCGTTATATACAGGGAGTCCCATAAGTCCGACCGTATTTTCTATCTCTCTCCTTGTTACATACAGGGAGTCCAATAATCGGACCTTTTTATCTCTCCGTCTCCCTTCGGTTATATACAGGGAGTCCCATAAGTCCGACCTTATTTTCTCTCCGTCTCCCTCGGTTATATACAGGAACTCCCATAAGTCAGATCTTATTCTCTCTCTCTCTCTCATTACATACAGGGAGTCCCATAAGTCCGATGTTATTCTCTCTTTCTCTCTCCTGGTTATTTACAGGGAGTCCCATCAGTCAGATCTTATTCAATATCTCTCTCTCAATCTCTCCTCGTTATATACAGTGAGTCCCATACGTCCGATCGTATTTTCTCTCTCTATCGTAGTTGTATACAGGGAGTCCAATAATTCCGACCTTTTTCTCTCTCCGTCTCTCCTCGGTTATATACAGGGAGTCTCATAAGTCCGACCTTATTCTCTCTCCGTCTCCCATCGTTTATATACAGGGAGTCCCATAAGTCAGATCTTATTCTCTATCTCTCTCTCCTCATTATATAGAGGGAGTCCCATAAGTCCGATCTTATTCTCTATCTCTCTCTCTCCTCATTATATAGAGGGAGTCCCATAAGTCAGATCTTGTTCTCTATCTCTCTCTACTCGTTATATACATGGAGTCCCATAAGTCCGGACTTATTCTCTCTCTCTCCTGGTTATATACAGGGAGTTCCATAATTCCGATCTTATTCTCTCTCTCTCGCCTCATTATATACAAGGAGTCCCATAAGTCCGATCTTATTCTCTATCTATCTCTCTCCTCATTATATAGAGGGAGTCCCATAAGTCAGATCTTGTTCTCTATCTCTCTCTACTCGTTATATACAGGGAGTCCCATAAGTCCCATCTTATTCTCTATCTCTCTCTCATCATTATATACAGGGAGTCCCATAAGTCCGATCTTATTCTGTATCTCTCTCTCTCTCCTCGTTATATACAGGGAGTCCAATAAGTTCGATCGTATTCTCTTTCTCTCTCTCTCTCCCTCTCTCTCCCCTTGTTATAAACAGGGAGTCCCATAAGTCTGATTTTATTCTCTCTCTATCTTTCCTAGATATATACATGGAGTCCCATAAGTCCGATATTATTCTCTATCTCTCTCTCCTCATTATATAGAGGGAGTTCGATAAGTCAGATCTTGTCCGCTATCTCTCTCTACTCGTTATATACATGGAGTCCCATAAGTCGGGTCTTATTATCTCTGTCTGCTGGTTATATACAGGGAGTTCCATAATTCCGATCTTATTCTCTCTCTCTCTCCTCATTATATACAGTGAGTCCCATAAGTCCGATCTTGTTCTCTATCTCTACTCGTTATATACAGGGAGTCCCATAAGTCCCATCTTATTCTCTATCTCTCTCTCCTCATTATATACAATGAGTCCCATAAGTCCGATCTTGTTCTCTATCTCTCTCTACTCGTCATATACAGGGAGTCCCATAAGTCCGATCTTATTCTCTCTCTCCTGGTTATATACAGGGAGTTCCATAATTCCGATCTTACTCTCTCTCTCTCGCCTTATTATATACAGGGAGTCCCATAAGTCCGATCTTATTCTGTATCTCTCTCTCTCCTCGTTATATACAGGGAGTCCAATAAGTTCGATGGGATTCTCTTTCTCTCTCTCTCTCCCTCTCTCTCCCTTGTTATATACAGGGAGTCCCATAAGTCTGATGTTATTCTCTCTATCTTTCCAGGATATATATATGGAGTCCCATAAGTCCGATCTTATTTTCTCTCTCCCTCTCTCTGTCCTCGTTATATACAGGGAGTACCATAAGTCCGATCGTATTTTCTATCTCTCTCCTTGTTATATACAGGTAGTCCGATAAGTCCGAACTTCTTCTCTCTCCGTCTCTCCTCGTTTATATACAGGGAGTCCCAGAAGTCAGATCTTATACTCTATCTCTCTCTCCTCATTATATACCGGGAGTCCCATAATTCCGATCTTATTCTCTCTCTCTCTCCTCATTATATACCGGGAGTCCCATAAGTCCGATCTTGTTCTCTATCTATCTCTACTCGTTATATACAGGGAGTCCCATAAGTCCCATCTTATTCTCTATCTCTCTCTCCTCATTATATAGAGGGAGTCCCATAAGTCCGATCTTGTTCTCTATCTCTCTCTACTCGTCATATACAGGGAGTCCCATAAGTCCGATCTTATTCTCTTCTCCTGGTTATATACAGGGAGTTCCATAATTCCGATCTTACTCTCTCTCTCTCTCTCCTCATTATATACAGGGAGTCCCATAAGTCCGATCTTATTCTGTATCTCTCTCTCTCCTCGTTATATACAGGGAGTCCAATAAGTTCGATCTCTTTCTCTCTCTCTCTCTCTCTCTCCCCTTGTTATATACAGGGGTATAAAGGTTATGCACATTTCTTCTGGATGTAGTAAACTTTATACTTGGGGTGTGACAGCCCTCCGGTCCCGAGTCGTGGGATTCTAGAGGAACTGGCTGCCAGCTCCTTTAGGTTCTCTCTCTCTTTCGGGAGGGCGGGTAAAGTATTTTGCACAATCCCGTCCCGTGGGTTACTAGGACCCCATCCCATCCCTACTCTGTCCTTTTAGATTACGTTAAGGTTGTTCTCCTCTCACTGCAAAAAAAAAAAAAAAAAAAAAAACTTTTCTTTTAGTATTAAGTCTTTTTCTCTTCTTTTACTATTAGGACCCTACTGCTACCTCATGCGTGGGAAGAGAGGCTTTGGAACCTCTATAAATAACACCATTTAACGCTCGTAGGTTGTGAGAGACTGGGATGGAGGGGTCCCAGGCGTAGGGGCGCGATGAATGGAGTGTGGCTAGTGCCCCGTTAAGCCCATTCCTAACGCGTAATGGCTTGACCAGCCCCCTGCGACCGTTCTTTGGTGACCAATTGATGGTGCTTGGCTGTACTGCTCTGAGGTGAGAGGGCTTTACTGCCCAGCTGGCTGCCAGGCCAGCGTAAAGTCTCGGGCGTAGCCTCTGGGTCTGGTGGGATATCCCTTGAACACTGGATTCTAAGAGTCTGGCCCACTTGTGAGTGACTAGTAAGACTTAGTAAGGGGCTGCATCTCGCTGTCGCTCCTGGCGGAAAATCCGTGACGCTTGCGTCGCGAGTGTTTGTCAGTTGGTAGCTGCGACACGTTTGGGACGGTCCGGCCCTGGGGAGACCTTTGGTCGGTGCGGCAGCAGGAGAGGTGTAGTCTTCTGGAAGGAATGAACGTCACTTGCGAAAAGGCGGGTGCGGCTACGCGCGGGATTAATTCACCCCCCCCCCCTTTTTTATATACTGGTCATAACGTTTTTGGATAGTTTTCATTGCTAGAACGCTTTATCTTATTCAGAGTATTCAGAAAAAACAAAAAAAGAGAAAATATGGCAGGGCCAGCTAAATTGAAAGCAGAATGCTTTAAATGTAAAGTTAATCATTGGTGCGTAGACTTCCCAGAGGGTAATATCAGCGATATCACATCCCTTAGTGTATGTTTGTTTTGTAAACTTAGAGACAACCACGAAAAGGAAGTTAAAGAGCTAAAGGAATTAGTAAAAAAGCTTGAAGCTAGGGTCGTAGCACTGGAAATCCAACCCAGTGGACAAGATCAAATTAAAAACACACCAGCAGATTCAAACTGTAAGATTAAGTATCAAGAACAAAGGGAGGGCTCAAAGAAGGGGCTGATAGAGAAGGGTGGGAAGGGGCCTGCTGATGGCCCAAAGAAACCGAAGGATGTAGCTACCTGTCGGGGTGGGTCGGGTGGTGTAACTGCGTGTATGGGTGGCGACGGGTTTCGAAAGGTCTCGGGCAAGAAGGCTGCGAAGCCGAAGCCTGAGACCCCAGTTGCCCCTGTCAAGACCTCTAACCGCTTTAGTCTCCTGTGCTCGAAGGAGGAAGACACCGTTTTGATTGGGGACTCGCAGATCAGGGGCCAGGAGAAGTACTTTGCTTCTGCAAACCGGGATGGGAGGAAGGTAAGGTGCTTACCTGGGCGGGGAACGGCGCACTTAAGGAAGGAGGTAGAGAAGGTGCGCGTGGATAGTCGGAGGACTGCGATCGTTGTCCACGCTGGTGGCAATGACCTGTTCCTCAAAGGCGGTGGGGTAGGTCTTACAGAAGGGATCATCACCGAGATCATGTCTCTTGCGGATGATCTAAAACTGAAGACAGACAGGGGAATGTTAATGGGTATTTTACCGCGAATGAATGTCAGTGACCACTCGCTCAGTAAGGTCATTGGCATCAACGAGAGGGTACAAGACTTGTGCGTTCCGCTGGGCGTGAAGTTTATTGACCCCTTCGATGCATTTTCGGGTAGGTGGGACCTTTACCAGAGGGATGGTGTCCACCTCAATGACAAGGGTAAAGGTGTGCTAGGCGCGCTGCTCGACCGGCACCTATACAGAATGGTGAGGTCGAGTCCTGGGAGAGATGATGGGCCCCCACCGGGGAGAGATGAGGATGAGCCGGTGGCGGACGTACCTTCGACTGAAGGGTGCGGCGAAGTACAGATGGGTGACCCTCCTCCTACGTTGGAGGGGGCTCAGTCTCCTGTGGAAGTTGCCCCCTCGTTAGTGAGGGGCTCTTCAACTCCCGACAGCCTTGGCTGTTCGGGAAACGGGTCGTGCTAGGGGGCGGTCAGAATAGGGAAGGCTCCCTCCGTGCAATGCTTTTTAATGCTAGGTCAATTAGGAACAAGTTTCGCGAGCTACGGGCGCTCTTAGCATCAGAATACCAGGATATCGTTGCTATCACCGAGTCCTGGATTCATACTGATCGTAGGGACTACGTTGGGGAGTTCGAAATTCCCGGGTATAGAATGTTTCGCAAAGACCGCACCCGTGGGGAGGGGGGTGGGGTACTAATATACGTCAGAGACACGTTGAGTCCGGTTGACTGCCAGTTCCGGTCGGAACGGGAGCTGCTTGGCGTCGATCTGAACGTGGGAGGGACGAACTATAGGTTAATCTTGGTGTACAGACCTCCGCATCTCCTCCTCGAGGAGGATACAGCCCTGTACACCGAACTCAGTAGCCTGCTAGGGGATAGGGTGTGTGTAGTTTTAGGAGACTTCAACTGTCGCGGCATAAAGTGGGAAAACAGGACTGCCGATGCTGAAGGGAGGAGGCTAGTTGACTTTGCTGATGAGAACTTCCTCACTCAGTGGGTCAACGAGCCTACACGAGGCGAAAGCGTTCTAGACTTAGTATTCACGACCGAAGACAACCTCGTCACTGGCCTCACCGTTGACGAATCGTTGGGCGGGAGTGATCACGGTATTATTAGGTTCCGTGTGTGCGTCCCTCGGGTGAAGCGTAGTAACTCGAGAGGCAGTAAGCTCGATCTCCGGCGGGCGAACTTTGTTAGCCTCAGGGATAGCGTAGCAGAGATGGGGTTAGAGGTTGGCGGCGATGTTGAGGGAGTGTGGAGTGCATTCCGGGATGAGTTTATGGTGCTGCAGTCTGCTGCCATACCCTCAAAACTGGTCACCCCTGCTTCAACGCAGCCTAAGTGGTTCAATCGTGGCATCGCTTCGGCTATCCGAAATAGGAAAGTAGTGTATAGGAGGGCGAAGGCCAATCGTTCCCACGAGAACACTGAAGCGTATGTCCGCCTGTGTAGGGAAGTGAAGGCGAAGGTTAGGCTAGCGAAACGTAACGAAGAACTACGGGTGGCAAGCCTCTGCAAGAGGAACCCTAAGGAGTTCTTCAGTTATGTTAATAGTAGAAAGCCTATTAGAAGCATGATAGGTCCTTTAAAGGACGGAAGCGGCGTTCTGCGGACCTCCGACGCGGACATCGCTAAGGTGCTTAATGAGTACTTTGCGGGAGTGTTCACCAGGGAGGATACCCGCGTCATCCCCGAGCCAGCTGTGAGGCACGAAGGTGCTGACCTGGATAGTGTTAGATGTACCGCGACAGTCGTTGCTCATAGAATAGACAAACTGAGCGCGTTTAAGGCTCCTGGGCCAGACCAGTTTCTCCCCAGTGTTTTGCGAGAAGTGCGCGACCAGGTGGCTCCCCACCTGGCTACAGTCTTCAACAAATCGTTGGAGATGGGCCAGGTGCCTGGTGACTGGAGAGAGGCCAACGTGACCCCTATCTTTAAGAAAGGGGATCACGAAAGTCCAGGGAACTATCGTCCTATTAGTCTCACTTCAGTTGTAGGTAAATTATTAGAAAGGATAATAGCTGATAGAATCGTTGACCATTTGGATTCCTACAAGCTGCTTGGGGACTCCCAACATGGGTTTAGACGGCATAGGTCGTGTCTCACCAACTTGCTCGAGTTTTTCCACGTCATGTTGAGTGAGTACGATAAGAGTAGGGCGATTGATATACTTTATCTCGACTTTCAGAAAGCCTTTGATAAGGTACCTCACCGCCGGCTAATGGCGAAAGTGCGCGCGCTGGGTATCGGTGGGGAAATAGGTAGGTGGATTGAAAACTGGCTAAGGAATAGGCGGCAGAGGGTGGTAATTAAAGGGGCTAGTTCGGGTTGGGCCTCGGTCACTAGTGGGGTTCCTCAGGGTTCCGTTTTGGGGCCACTGTTGTTTACCATTTACATAAATGATATCGACGGTGGCATCGTCAGTCGGATCGCCAAATTCGCTGATGACACCAAGCTTGGGGCCAATGTTGGGACGCCCGAAGCGATCGAGGAACTGCGTGCGGACCTAGGTAGGATAGGAGAGTGGTCCGAAAAATGGCAAATGCCGTTTAACTTGGGTAAATGCAAAGTGATGCACATTGGCTACGCCAATCCCAAGTCGGACTACTCGATGTTGGGCAGTAATATCGAGGTGACTGATTTAGAAAAGGACTTGGGTGTGCTAATTAGCAGCGACCTTAAGTTTACGAAACAGTGTGTAGAGATGGAAAAGAAAGCCCAGAAACTATTGGGTTATATCAGGAGGCAATTTCAGTTTCGGAACAAGGAGATTGTGCTCTCACTGTACAATTCCCTTGTTCGGCCGTACCTGGAGTATGCTGTGCAGTTCTGGTCGCCCACCCTCAGGAAAGATATTGAGAGGCTGGAGCGAGTGCAGGCGAGGGCCACAAAGTTGATCCCTTCCGTTAGGCATATGGGCTACAATCGACGGTTACGCGCCCTGAACTTGTTTTCGCTTGAAACTCGGAGGCTGCGCGGTCAACTGATCGAGGTTTTCAAGCTCTTACGAGGGTTCAACGATGTCGATTTTAGAAGTATGTTTAGTTTAAATGATAACCCAACTCGCAACAATGGTTGGAAGTTGGATTTGAAACGGTTTAGGACTAGTGTGTGTGGGAATTACGTTACGTATAAGATCTGTGACACATGGAACAGGTTACCTTCGGAAGTTGTGAACAGTTCCTCTGTGGATCAGTTCAAGAAAAGGTTAGACGAAATCTTGCACACTATTTGAGTGTGTAAAGACATTTAGGACCTCAGTCTGCGGAAATTTCTTTTCCTGTAAAATAGTTGATATCTGGAACCAACTTCCCTCAGAGGATGTTTCCAGTCAAAGTGTAAATCTGTTTAAAAATAGGCTAGACAAAGTACAGAACACACTCATAGTTTAAGATTAAAACCTCAGAAAACTCTGCAGGAGTTCGCTTGCTCGGTGTCTCTGTGAGCAAGCTAAATATAGAGCTATTTATATATTCTCCACTTTCCTGTAAAATTTCCTTGGCTACTTTTCCAGGGTCAAGGTATTTTCTTCAACCTTTTTCCGTACCTGCCTCTGGCAGGGAGGGAGCGGAGGGTGGGGAGAGAGCCTTCTACTTTTCTATCCAGTTTTCTACTACTGCTAGCATAGTTTGAAAGACAAAATTTTCCCTGGCACCCGTTGCCATTGGTACCTCCTCGGTATGGGCCGCAAGGCCTTTTGAGGTACTTCTTTTCCTTGTAACCTTGTAACTCTCTTTCTTTTTCTCTCTCTCTCCTCTCTCTCCTCTTTCTTTTTTCTCTCTCTCTCTCTCTCTCTCTCTCTCTCTCTCTCTCTCCTCTCTCTCTCTCTCTCTTTCTTTTCTCTCTCTCTCTCTCTCTTTGTGAGGGCCACAAAGTTGATCCCTTCCGTTAGGCATATGGGCTACAATCGACGGTTACGCGCCCTGAACTTGTTTTCGCTTGAAACTCGGAGGCTGCGCGGTCAACTGATCGAGGTTTTCAAGCTCTTACGAGGGTTCAACGATGTCGATTTAGAAGTATGTTTAGTTTAAATGATAACCCAACTCGCAACAATGGTTGGAAGTTGGATTTGAAACGGTTTAGGACTAGTGTGTGTGGGAATTACGTTACGTATAAGATCTGTGACACATGGAACAGGTTACCTTCGGAAGTTGTGAACAGTTCCTCTGTGGATCAGTTCAAGAAAAGGTTAGACGAAATCTTGCACACTATTTGAGTGTGTAAAGACATTTAGGACCTCAGTCTGCGGAAATTTCTTTTCCTGTAAAATAGTTGATATCTGGAACCAACTTCCCTCAGAGGATGTTTCCAGTCAAAGTGTAAATCTGTTTAAAAATAGGCTAGGCAAAGCACAGAACACACTCATAGTTTAAGATTAAAATCTCAGAAAACTCTGCAGGAGTTCGCTTGCTCGGTGTCTCTGTGAGCAAGCTAAATATAGAGCTATTTATATATTCTCCACTTTCCTGTAAAATTTCCTTGGCTACTTTTCCAGGGTCAAGGTTTTCTTCAACCTTTTTCCGTACCTGCCTCTGGCAGGGAGGGAGCGGAGGGTGGGGAGAGAGCCTTCTACTTTTCTATCCAGTTTTCTACTACTGCTAGCATAGTTTGAAAGACAAAATTTTCCCTGGCACCCGTTGCCATTGGTACCTCCTCGGTATGGGCCGCAAGGCCTTTTGAGGTACTTCTTTTCCTTGTAACTCCTTGTAACTCTCTCTCTCCTCTCTCTCTCTCTCTCTCTCTCTTTCTTTCTCTCTCTCTCTCTCTCTCTCTCCACTTTCCTGTAAAATTTCCTTGGCTACTTTTCCAGGGTCAAGGTATTTTCTTCAACCTTTTTCCGTACCTGCCTCTGGCAGGGAGGGAGCGGAGGGTGGGGAGAGAGCCTTCTACTTTTCTATCCAGTTTTCTACTACTGCTAGCATAGTTTGAAAGACAAAATTTTCCCTGGCACCCGTTGCCATTGGTACCTCCTCGGTATGGGCCGCAAGGCCTTTTGAGGTACTTCTTTTCCTTGTAACTCCTTGTAACTCTTCTCTTTCTCTCTCTCTCCTCATTATATAGAGGGAGTCCCATAAGTCCATCTTGTTCTCTATCTCTCTCTACTCGTCATATACAGGGAGTCCCATAAGTCCGATCTTATTCTCTTTCTCCTGGTTATATACAGGGAGTTCCATAATTCCGATCTTACTCTCTCTCTCTCTCCTCATTATATACAGGGATTCCCATAAGTCCGATCTTATTCTATATCTCTCTCTCTCCTCGTTATACACAGGGAGTCCAATAAGTTCGATCTCTTTCTCTTCTCTCCCTCCCTCTCTCTCCCCTTGTTATATACAGGGAGTCCCATAAGTCTGATGTTATTCTCTCTCTATCTTTCCTGGATATATACATGGAGTCCCATAAGTCCGATCTTATTCTCTCTCTCTCTCTCTCTTTTCTCTCTGTCTTCGTTATATACAGGGAGTCCCATAAGTCCGATCGTATTTTCTATCTCTCTCCTTGTTATATACAGGGAGTCCAATAAGTCCGAACTTCTTCTCTCTCCGTATCCCCTCGGTTATATACAGGCAGTCCCATAAGTCAGATCTTATTCTCTATCTCTCTCTCCTCAATATATACAGGGAGTCCCATAAATCCGATCGTGTTCTCTATCTCTCTCTACTCGTCATATAGAGGGAGTCCCATAAGTCCGATCGTATTTTCTCTCTCTCTCCTACTTATATACAGGGAGTCCAATAATTCCGACCTTATTTTCTCTCCGTCCCCTCAGTTATATACAGAGAGTCCCATAATTCCTATCTTATTCTCTATCTCTCTCTCCTACTTATATACAGGGAGTCCCATAAATCCGATCTTCTTCTCTATCTCTCTCTACTCGTCATATAGAGGGAGTCCCATAAGTCCGATCTTATTCTCTCTTTCTCTCTCCTGGTTATTTACAGGGAGTCCCATCAGTCCGATCTTAATCAATCACTCTCTCTTAATCTCTCCTCGTTATACACAGGGAGTCCCATACGTCCGATCGTATTTTCTCTCTCTCTCCAAGTTATATACAGGGAGTCCAATAATTCCGACCTTTTTATCTCTCCGTCTCCCTTCGGTTATATACAGGGAGTCCCATAGGTCCGACCTTATTTACTCTCCGTCTCCCCTCGGTTATATACAGGAAGTCCCATAAGTCAGATCTTATTCTCTCTCTCTCATTATATACAGGGAGTCCCCATAAGTCCGATCTTGTTCTCTATCTATCTCTACTCGTTATATACAGGGAGTCCCATAATTCCCATCTTATTCTCTATCTCTCTCTCCTCATTATATACAGGGAGTTCCATAAATCCGATCTTGTTCTCTATCTCTCTCTACTCGTCATATAGAGGGAGTCCCAAAAGTCTGATTTTGTTCTCTATCTATCTCTACTCGTTATATACAGGGAGTCCCATATGTCCCATCTTATTCTCTCTCTCTCTCTCCCTCTCTCTCTCCTCGGTATGGGCCGCAAGGCCTTTTGAGGTACTTCTTTTCCTTGTAACTCTCTCTCTCTCTTTCTCTGTGTCCTCGTTATATACAGGGAGTCCCTAAGCCCGATCTTATTCTTTCTTTCTCTCTCCTGGTTATTTAAAGGGAGTCCCATCAGTCCGATCTTATTCAATCTCTCTCTCTTAATCTCTCCTCGTTATATACAGGGAGTCATACACGTCCGATCGTATTTTCTCTCTCTCTCATACTTATATACAGGGAGTCCAATAATCCGACCTTTTTATCTCTCCGTCTCCCTTCGGTTATATACAGGGAGTCCCATAAGTCCGAACTTATTTTCTCTCCGTCTCCCTCGGTTATATACAGGAAGTCCCATAAGTCAGATCTATTCTCTCTCTCTCTCTCCTCATTATATACAGGGAGTCCCCATAAGTCCGATCTTATTCTCTATTTCTCTCTCCTGGTTATTTACAGGGAGTCCCATCAGTCCGATCTTATTCAATATCTCTCTCTCAATCTCTCCTCGTTATATACAGGGAGTCCCATACGTCCGATCGTATTTTCTCTCTCTCTCCTAGTTATATACAGGGAGTCCAATAATTCCGACCTTTTTCTCTCTCCGTCTTCCCTCGGTTATATACAGGGAGTCTCATAAGTCCGACCTTATTTTCTCTCCGTCTCCCCTCGGTTATATACAGGGAGTTCCATAATTTCGTCTTATTCTCTCTCTCTCTCCTCATTATATACAGGGAGTCCCAAAGTCCGATCTTGTTCTCTATCGATCTCTACTCGTTATATACAGGGAGTCCCATAAATCCCATCTTATTCTCTATCTCTCTCTCCTCATTATATACAGGGAATCCCATAAGTCCGATCTTATTCTGTATCTCTCTCTCTCCTCTTTATATACAGGGAGTCCAATAAGTTCGATCGTATTCTCTTTCTCTCTCTCTCTCCCTCTCTCTCCCCTTCTTATATACAGGGAGTCCCATAAGTCTGATGTTATTCTCTCTCTATCTTGTCTGGATGTATACATGGAGTCCCATAAGTCCGATCTTATTCTTTCTCTCTCTCTCTTTCTCTCTGTGTACTCGTTATATACAGGGAGTCCCATAAGTCCGATCTTATTCTCCCTTTCTCTCTCTTGGTTATTTACAGGGAGTCCCATCTGTCCGATCTTATTCAATATCTCTCCCTCAATCTCTCCTCGTTATATACAGGGAGTACCATACGTCCGTTCGTATTTTCTCTCACTCTCCTAGTTATATACAGGGAGTCCAATAATTCCGACCTTTTTCTCTCTCCTTCTCCCCTAGGTTATATACATGGAGTCCCATAAGTCCGACCTTATTTTCTCTCCGTCTCCCCTCGGTTATATACAGGGATTCCCATAATTCCGATCTTATTCTCTCTCTCTCTCTCTCTCTGTCCTCGTTATATACAGGGAGTCCCATAAGTCCGATCGTATTTTCTATCTCTCTCCTTGTTATATACAGGTAGTCCAATAAGTCCGAACTTCTTCTCTCTCCGTCTCCCCTCGTTTATGTACAGGGAGTCCCATAAGTCAGATCTTATTCTCTATCTCTCTCTCTCATTATATACCGGATGTCTCATAATTCCGATCTTATTCTCTCTCTCTCTGTCCCCATTATATACTGGGAGTCCCATATGTCCGATCTTGTTCTTTATCTATCTCTACTCGTTATATACAGGGAGTCCCATAAGTCCGAACTTATTCTCTATCTCTCTCTCCTCATTATATAGAGGGAGTCTCATAAGTCCGATCTTGTTCTCTATCTCTCTCTACTCGTCATATACAGGGAGTCCCATAAGTCCGATCTTATTCTCTTTCTCCTGGTTATATACAGGGAGTTCCATAATTCCGATCTTACTCTCTCTCTCCTCATTATATACAGGGAGTCCCATAAGTTCGATCTTATTCTGTATCTCTCTCTCTCCTCGTTATATACAGGGAGTCCAATAAGTTCGATCTCTTTCTCTATCTCTCTCCCTCTCTCTCCCCTTGTTATATACAGGGAGTCCCATAAGTCTGATGTTATTCTCTCTATCTTTCCTGGATATATACATGGAGTCCCATAAGTCCGATCTTATTCTCTCTCCCTCTCTCTTTCTCTCTCTATCCTCGTTATATACAGGGAGTCCCATAAATCCGATCGTATTTTCTATCTCTCTCCTTTTTATATACATGGAGTCCCATGAGTCCGATCTTATTCTCTCTCTCTCTCTCTTTCTCTCTCTATCCTCGTTATATACAGGGAGTCCCATAAGTCCGACCGTATTTTCTATCTCTCTCCTTGTTACATACAGGGAGTCCAATAATCGGACCTTTTTATCTCTCTGTCTCCCTTCGGTTATATACAGGGAGTCCCATAAGTCCGACCTTATTTTCTCTCCGTCTCCCCTCGGTTATATACAGGAACTCCCATAAGTCAGATCTTATTCTCTCTCTCTCTCTCATTACATACAGGGAGTCCCATAAGTCCGATCTTATTCTCTTTCTCTCTCCTGGTTATTTACAGGGAGTCCCATCAGTCAGATCTTATTCAATATCTCTCTCTCAATCTCTCCTCGTTATATACAGTGAGTCCCATACGTCCGATCGTATTTTCTCTCTCTATCGTAGTTGTATACAGGGAGTCCAATAATTCCGACCTTTTTCTCTCTCCGTCTCTCCTCGGTTATATACAGGGAGTCTCATAAGTCCGACCTTATTCTCTCTCCGTCTCCCCTCGTTTATATACAGGGATCCCATAAGTCAGATCTTATTCTCTATCTCTCTCTCCTCATTATATAGTGAGAGTCCCATAAGTCAGATCTTGTTCTCTATCTCTCTCTACTCGTTATATACATGGAGTCCCATAAGTCCGGACTTATTCTCTCTCTCTCCTGGTT
Source organism: Bathynomus jamesi (assembly GCA_023014485.1). Taxonomy (NCBI): domain Eukaryota; kingdom Metazoa; phylum Arthropoda; class Malacostraca; order Isopoda; family Cirolanidae; genus Bathynomus; species Bathynomus jamesi. The sequence goes on from JAJOZX010018028.1 coordinate 17,642, forward strand.
ATATACAGGGAGTTCCATAATTCCGATCTTATTCTCTCTCTCTCGCCTCATTATATACAAGGAGTCCCATAAGTCCGATCTTATTCTCTATCTCTCTCTCTCCTCATTATATAGAGGGAGTCCCATAAGTCAGATCTTGTTCTCTATCTCTCTCTACTCGTTATATACAGGGAGTCCCATAAGTCCCATCTTATTCTCTATCTCTCTCTCATCATTATACACAGGGAGTCCCATAAGTCCGATCTTATTCTGTATCTCTCTCTCTCTCTCTCCTCGTTATATACAGGGAGTCCAATAAGTTCGATCGTATTCTCTTTCTCTCTCTCTCTCTCTCCCCTTGTTATATACAGGGAGTCCCATAAGTCTGATGTTATTCTCTCTCTATCTTTCCTGGATATATACATGGAGTCCCATAAGTCCGATCTTATTCTCTCTCTCTCTCTCTTTCTCTCTCTCTCCTCGTTATATACAGGGAGTGCCATAAGTCCGATCGTATTTTCTATCTCTCTCCTTGTTATATACAGGTAGTGCAATAAGTCCGAACTTCTTCTCTCTCCGTCTCCCCTCGGTTATATATAGTTAGTCTCATAAGTCCGACCTTATTCTCTCTCCGTCTCCCCTCGGTTATATACAGGAGTCCCATAAGTCAGATCTTATTCTCTATCTCTCTCTCCTCATTATATACAGGGAGTTCCATAAATCCGATCTTGTTCTCTATCTCTCTCTACTCGTCATATAGAGGGAGTCCCATAAGTCCGATTTTGTTCTCTATCTATCTCTACTCGTTTTATACAGGGACTCCCATATGTCCCATATTATTCTCTCCGTCTCTCTCTCCCTTTCTCTCTGTGTTCTCGTTATATACAGGGAGTCCCATCAGTCCGATCTTATTCTCTCTCTCTCTCTCTTTCTCTCTCTCTCCTCGTTATATACAGGGAGTACCATACGTCCGATCGTATTTTCTCTCTCTCTCCTTGTAATATACAGGGAGTCCAATAATTCCGACCTTTTTCTCTCTCCGTCTCCTCTCGGTTATATACAGGGAGTCCCATAAGTCCGACCTTATTTTCTCTCCGTCTCCCCTGGGTTATATACAGGGAGTCCCATAATTCCTATCTTAATCTCTATCTCTCTCTCCTCATTATATAGAGGGAGTCCCATAAGTCCGATCTTATTCTCTATCTCTCTCTCTCCTCATTATATAGAGGGAGTCCCATAAGTCAGATCTTGTTCTCTATCTCTCTCTACTCGTTATATACAGGGAGTCCCATAAGTCCCATCTTATTCTCTATCTCTCTCTCATTATACACAGGGAGTCCCATAAGTCCGATCTTATTCTGTATCTCTCTCTCTCTCTCTCCTCGTTATATACAGGGAGTCCAATAAGTTCGATCGTATTCTCTTTCTCTCTCTCTCTCCCTCTCTCTCCCCTTGTTATAAACAGGGAGTCCCATAAGTCTGATTTTATTCTCCATCTCTCTCTCCTCATTATATAGAGGGAGTCCCATAAGTCAGATCTTGTTCTGTATTTCTCTATACTCGTTATATAAATGGAGTCCCATAAGTCCGGTCTTATTCTCTCTCTCTGATGGTTATATACAGGGAGTTCCATAATTCCGATCTTATTCTATCTCTCTCTCTCCTCATTATATACAAGGAGTCCCATAAGTCCGATCTTGTTTTCTTCTATCTCTCTACTCGTTATATAGAGGGAGTCCCATACGTCCCATCTTATTCTCTATCTCTCTCTCTTCATTATATAGAGGGAGTCCATAAGTCCGATCTTGTTCTCTATCTCTCTACTCGTCAAATACAGGGAGTCCCATAAGTCCGACCTTATTATCTCTCTCTCCTGGTTATATACAGGGAGTTCCATAATTCCGATCTTAGTCTCTCTCTCTCTCCTCATTATATACAGGGAGTCCCATAAGTCCGATTTTGTTCTCTATCTCTCTCTACTCGATATATACAGGGAGTCCCATAAGTCCCATCTTATTCTCTCTTTCTCTCTCCTGTTATTACAGGGAGTCCCATCAGTCCGATCTTATTCATCTCTCTCTCTCAATCTCCTCATTATATACAGGGAGTCCCATAAGTCCGATTTTGTTCTCTATCTCTCTCTACTCGAATATACAGGGAGTCCCATAAGTCCCATCATATTCTCTCTTTCTCTCTCCTGGTTATTTAGAGGGAGTCCATCAGTCCGATCTTATTTAATATCTCTCTCTCAATCTCTCCTCGTTATATACGGGAGTCCCATAAGTCCGATCGTATTTTCTCTCTCTCTCCTAGTTATATAGAGGAGTCCATAAGTCCCGACCTTTTCTCTCTCCGTCTCCGCTCGGTTATATACAGGGAGTCCCATAAGTCCGATCTTATTCTCTCTCTCTCCTCGTTATATACAGGCAGTCCATAAGTCGATCTTATCTCTATCTCTCTCTCCTCATATATACAGGGAGTCCCATAAGTCCGATCTTACTCTCTATCTCTCTCTCCTCATTTATAGAGGGAGTCCCATAAGTCCGATCTTGTTCTCTATCTCTCCTACTCGTCATATACAGGGAGTCCCATAAGTCCGATCTTATTCTCTTTCTCCTGTTATACATGGAGTTCCATAATTCCGATCTTACTCTCTCTCTCTCCTCTTATATACAGGATTCCATAAGTCCGATCTTATTCTGTATCTCTCTCTCTCCTCGTTATACACAGGGAGTCCAATAAGTCGATCTCTTTCTCTCTCTCTCATCCCTCTCTCTCCCCTTGTTATACAGGAGTCCCATAAGTCTGATGTTATTCTCTCTCTATCTTTCCTGGATATATACAGGAGTCCCATAAGTCCGATCGTATTTTCTATCTCTCTCCTTGTTATATACAGGGAGTCCAATAAGTCCGAACTTCTTCTCTCTCCGTATCCCCTCGGTTATATACAGGCAGTCCCATAAGTCAGATCTTATTCTCTATCTCTCTCTCCTCAATATATACAGGGAGTCCCATAAATCCGATCGTGTTCTCTATCTCTCTCTACTCGTCATATAGAGGGAGTCCCATAAGTCCGATCGTATTTTCTCTCTCTCTCCTACTTATATACAGGGAGTCCAATAATTCCGACCTTATTTTCTCTCCGTCTCCCTCAGTTATATACAGGGAGTCCCATAATTCCTATCTTATTCTCTATCTCTCTCTCCTACTTATATACAGGGAGTCCCATAAATCCGATCTTCTTCTCTATCTCTCTCTACTCGTCATATAGAGGGAGTCCCATAAGTCCGATCTTATTCTCTCTTTCTCTCTCCTGGTTATTTACAGGGAGTCCCATCAGTCCGATCTTAATCAATCACTCTCTCTTAATCTCTCCTCGTTATACACAGGGAGTCCCATACGTCCGATCGTATTTTCTCTCTCTCTCCAAGTTATATACAGGGAGTCCAATAATTCCGACCTTTTTATCTCTCCGTCTCCCTTCGGTTATATACAGGGAGTCCCATAGGTCCGACCTTATTTACTCTCCGTCTCCCCTCGGTTATATACAGGAAGTCCCATAAGTCAGATCTTATTCTCTCTCTCTCTCATTATATACAGGGAGTCCCATAAGTCCGATCTTGTTCTCTATCTATCTCTACTCGTTATATACAGGGAGTCCCATAATTCCCATCTTATTCTCTATCTCTCTCTCCTCATTATATACAGGGAGTTCCATAAATCCGATCTTGTTCTCTATCTCTCTCTACTCGTCATATAGAGGGAGTCCCAAAAGTCTGATTTTGTTCTCTATCTATCTCTACTCGTTATATACAGGGAGTCCCATATGTCCCATCTTATTCTCTCTCTCTCTCTCCCTCTCCTCTCCTCGGTACGGGCCGCAAGGCCTTTTGAGGTACTTCTTTTCCTTGTAACTCTCTCTCTCTCTTTCTCTGTGTCCTCGTTATATACAGGGAGTCCCATAAGCCCGATCTTATTCTTTCTTTCTCTCTCCTGGTTATTTAAAGGGAGTCCCATCAGTCCGATCTTATTCAATCTCTCTCTCTTAATCTCTCCTCGTTATATACAGGGAGTCATACACGTCCGATCGTATTTTCTCTCTCTCTCATACTTATATACAGGGAGTCCAATAATCCGACCTTTTTATCTCTCCGTCTCCCTTCGGTTATATACAGGGAGTCCCATAAGTCCGAACTTATTTTCTCTCCGTCTCCCCTCGGTTATATACAGGAAGTCCCATAAGTCAGATCTTATTCTCTCTCTCTCTCTCCTCATTATATACAGGGAGTCCCATAAGTCCGATCTTATTCTCTATTTCTCTCTCCTGGTTATTTACAGGGAGTCCCATCAGTCCGATCTTATTCAATATCTCTCTCTCAATCTCTCCTCGTTATATACAGGGAGTCCCATACGTCCGATCGTATTTTCTCTCTCTCTCCTAGTTATATACAGGGAGTCCAATAATTCAGACCTTTTTCTCTCTCCGTCTTCCCTCGGTTATATACAGGGAGTCTCATAAGTCCGACCTTATTTTCTCTCCGTCTCCCCTCGGTTATATACAGGGAGTTCCATAATTTCGATCTTATTCTCTCTCTCTCGCCTCATTATATACAGGGAGTCCCAAAGTCCGATCTTGTTCTCTATCGATCTCTACTCGTTATATACAGGGAGTCCCATAAGTCCCATCTTATTCTCTATCTCTCTCTCCTCATTATATACAGGGAATCCCATAAGTCCTATCTTATTCTGTATCTCTCTCTCTCCTCTTTATATACAGGGAGTCCAATAAGTTCGATCGTATTCTCTTTCTCTCTCTCTCTCCCTCTCTCTCCCCTTCTTATATACAGGGAGTCCCATAAGTCTGATGTTATTCTCTCTCTATCTTGTCTGGATGTATACATGGAGTCCCATAAGTCCGATCTTATTCTTTCTCTCTCTCTCTTTCTCTCTGTGTACTCGTTATATACAGGGAGTCCCATAAGTCCGATCTTATTCTCCCTTTCTCTCTCCTGGTTATTTACAGGGAGTCCCATCTGTCCGATCTTATTCAATATCTCTCCCTCAATCTCTCCTCGTTATATACAGGGAGTCCCATACGTCCGTTCGTATTTTCTCTCACTCTCCTAGTTATATACAGGGAGTCTAATAATTCCGACCTTTTTCTCTCTCCTTCTCCCCTAGGTTATATACATGGAGTCCCATAAGTCCGACCTTATTTTCTCTCCGTCTCCCCTCGGTTATATACAGGGATTCCCATAATTCCCATCTTATTATCTATCTCTCTCACCTCATTATATAGAGGGAGTCCCATAAGTCCGATTTTGTTTTCTATCTATCTCTACTCGTTATATACAGGGAGTCCCACATGTCCCATCTTATTCTCTCTCTCTCTCTCTCTCTCTCTCTCTCTCTCTCTCTCTCTCTCTCTCTCTCTCTCTCTCGTGTATATACAGGGACTCCCATAAGTCCGATCTTATTCTCTCTTTCTCTCTCCTGGTTATTCACAGGGAGTCCCATCAGTCCCATCTTATTCAATCTCTCTCTCTCAATCTCTCCTCGTTATATAGAGGGAGTGCCATAAGTCCGATCTTATTCTGTATCTCTCTCTCTCCTCTTTATATACAGGGAGTCCCATAAGTCCGATCTTATTCTCTCTCCCTCTCTCTGTCCTCGTTATATACAGGGAGTCCCATAAGTTCGATCGTATTTTCTATCTCTCTCCTTGTTATATACAGGTAGTCCAATAAGTCCGAACTTCTTCTCTCTCCGTCTCCCCTCGTTTATATACAGGGAGTCCCATAAGTCAGATCTTATTCTCTATCTCTCTCTACTCGTCATATACAGGGAGTCCCATAAGTCCGATCTTATTCTCTTTCTCCTAGTTATATACAGGGAGTTCCATAATTCCGATCTTACTCTCTCTCTCTCTCCTCATTATATACAGGGAGTCCCATAAGTCCGATCTTATTCTGTGTGTCTCTCTCTCCTCGTTATATACAGGGAGACCAATAAGTTCGATCTCTTTCTCTCTCTCTCTCTCTCTCTCTGTCCCCTTGTTATATACAGGGAGTCCTATAAGTCTGATGTTATTCTCTCTCTATCTTTCCTGGATATATACATGGAGTCCCATAAGTCCGATCTTATTCTCTTTGTCTCTCTCTCTCTCTCTCTCTCTATCCTCGTTATATACAGGGAGTCCCATAAGTCCGATCGTATTTTCTATCTCTCTCCTTGTTATATACAGGGAGTCCAATAAGTCCGAACTTCTTCTCTCACCGTCTCCCCTCGTTTATATACAGGGAGTCCCATAAGTCAGATCTTATTCTCTATCTCTCTCTCTCATTATATACCGGGAGTCCCATAAGTCAGATCTTCTTCTCCATCTCACTCTACTCGTTATATACATGGAGTCCCATAAGTCCGGTCTTATTCTCTCTCTTTTCTGGTTATATACAGGGAGTTCTATAATTCCGATCTTATTCTCTCTCTCTCTCCTCATTATATACAGGGAGTCCCATAAGTCGGATCTTGTTCTCCATCTATCTCTATCGTTATATACAAGGAGTCCAATAAGTTCGATCGTATTCTCTTTCTCTCTCTCTCTCCCTCTCTCTCCCCTTGTTATATGCAGGGGGAGTCCCATAAGTCTGATGTTATTCTCTCTCTATCTTTCCTGGATATATACATGGAGTCCCATAAGTCCGATCTTATTCTCTCACTCTCTTTCTCTCTCTGTCCTCGTTATATACAGGGAGTGCCATAAGTCCGATCGTATTTTCTATCTCTCTCCTTGTTATATACAGGTAGTCCAATAAGTCCGAACTTCTTCTCTCTCCGTCTCCCCTCGGTTATATACAGGGAGTCTCATAAGTCCGACCTTATTCTCTCTCCGTCTCCCATCGGTTATTTACAGGGAGTCCCATAAGTCTGATCTTATTCTCTATCTCTCTCTCCTCATTATATAAAGGGAGTTCCATAAATCCGATCTTGTTCTCTATCTCTCTCTACTCGTCATATAGAGGGAGTCCCATAAGTCCGATTTTGTTCTCTATCTATCTCTACTCGTTTTTACAGGGAGTCCCATATGTCCCATCTTATTCTCTCCGTCTCTCTCTCCCTTTCTCTCTGTGTCCTCGTTATATACAGGGAGTCCCATAAGTCCGATCTTATTCTCTCTTTCTCTCTCCTGGTTATTTACAGGGAGTCCCATCAGTCCGATCTTATTCAATCTCTCTCTCTCAATCTCTCCTCGTTATATACAGGGAGTCCCATACGTCCGATCGTATTTTCTCTCTCTCTCCTAGTTATATACAGGGAGTCCAATAATTCCGACCTTTTTCTCTCTCCGTCTCCCCTCGGTTACATACAGGGAGTCCCATAAGTCCGACCTTATTTTCTCTCCGTCTCCCCTCGGTTATATACAGGGAGTCCCATAATTCCTATCTTATTCTCTATCTCTCTCTCCTCATTATATAGAGGGAGTCCCATAAATCCGATCTTGTTCTCTATCTCTCTCTACTCGTCATATAGAGGGAGTCCAATAAGTACGATCTTATTCTATCTTTCTCTCTCATGGTTATTTACAGGGATTCCCATCAGTCCGATCTTATTCAATCTCTCTTTCTTAATCTCTCCTCGTTATATACAGGGAGTCATATACGTCCGATCGTATTTTCTCTCTCTCTCCTACTTATATACAGGGAGTCCAATAATCCGACCTTTTTATCTCTCCGTCTCCCTTCGGTTATATACAGGGAGTCCCATAAGTCTGACCTTATTTTCTCTCCGTCTCCCCTCGGTTATATACAGAAGTCCCATAAGTCAGATCTTATTCTATCTCTCTGTCTCCTCATTACATACAGGGAGTCCCATAAGTCCGATCTTATTCTCTCTTTCTCTCTCCTGGTTATTTACTGGGAGTCCCATCAGTCAGATCTTATTCAATATCTCTCTCTCAATCTCTCCTCGTTATATACAGTGAGTCCCATACGTCCGATCGTATTTTCTCTCTCTATCCTAGTTATATACAGGGAGTCCAATAATTCCGACCTTTTTCTCTCTCCGTCTCCCCTCGGTTATATACAGGGAGTCTCATAAGTCCGACCTTATTCTCTCTCCGTCTCCCCTCGTTTATATACAGGGAGTCCCATAAGTCAGATCTTATTCTCTATCTCTCTCTCCTCATTATATAGAGGGAGTCCCATAACTCAGATCTTGTTCTCTATCTCTCTCTACTCGTTATATATATGGAGTCCCATAAGTCCGGATTTATTCTCTCTCTCTCCTGGTTATATAGAGGGAGTCCATAATTCCGATCTTATTCTCTCTCTCTCGCCTCATTATATACAAGGAGTCCCATAAGTCCGATCTTGTTCTCTATCTATCTCTACTCGTTATATACAGGGAGTCCCATAAGTCCCATCTTATTCTCTATCTCTCTCTCCTCATTATATACAGGGAGTCCCATAAGTCCGATCTTATTCTGTATCTCTCTCTCTCCTCGTTATATACAGGGAGTCCAATAAGTTCGATCGTATTCTCTTTCTCTCTCTCTCACTCCCTCTCTCTCCCATTGTTATAAACAGGGAGTCCCATAAGTCTGATTTTATTCTCTCTCTATCTTTCCTGGATATATACATGGAGTCCCATAAGTCCGATTTTGTTCTCTATCTATCTCTACTCGTTATATACAGGGAGGCCCATATGTCCCATCTTATTCTCTCTCTCTCTCTCTCTCTGTGTCCTCGTTATATAGAGGGACTCCCATAAGTCCGATCTTATTCTCTCTTTCTCTCTCCTGGTTATTCACAGGGAGTCCCATCAGTCCGATTTTATTCAATCTCTCTCTCTCAATCTGTCCTCTTTATATACAGGGAGTCCCATAATTCCGATCTTATTCTCTCTCTCTCTCTCTCTCTCTCTCTCTCTCTCTCTCTGTCCTCGTTATATACAGGGAGTCCCATAAGTCCGATCGTATTTTCTATCTCTCTCCTTGTTATATACAGGTAGTCCAATAAGTCCGAACTTCTTCTCTCTCCGTCTCCCCTCGTTTATATACAGGGAGTCCCATAAGTCAGATCTTATTCTCTATCTCTCTCTCTCATTATATACCGGATGTCTCATAATTCCGATCTTATTCTCTCTCTCTCTCTGTCCCCATTATATACTGGGAGTCCCATAAGTCCGATCTTGTTCTTTATCTATCTCTACTCGTTATATACAGGGAGTCCCATAAGTCCGAACTTATTCTCTATCTCTCTCTCCTCATTATATAGAGGGAGTCTCATAAGTCCGATCTTGTTCTCTATCTCTCTCTACTCGTCATATACAGGGAGTCCCATAAGTCCGATCTTATTCTCTTTCTCCTGGTTATATACAGGGAGTTCCATAATTCCGATCTTACTCTCTCTCTCCTCATTATATACAGGGAGTCCCATAAGTTCGATCTTATTCTGTATCTCTCTCTCTCCTCGTTATATACAGGGAGTCCAATAAGTTCGATCTCTTTCTCTATCTCTCTCCCTCTCTCTCCCCTTGTTATATACAGGGAGTCCCATAAGTCTGATGTTATTCTCTCTCTATCTTTCCTGGATATATACATGGAGTCCCATAAGTCCGATCTTATTCTCTCTCTCTCTCTCTTTCTCTCTATCCTCGTTATATAGGGAGTCCCATAAGTCCGATCGTATTTTCTATCTCTCTCCTTTTTATATACATGGAGTCCCATGAGTCCGATCTTATTCTCTCTCTCTCTCTCTTTCTCTCTCTATCCTCGTTATATACAGGGAGTCCCATAAGTCCGACCGTATTTTCTATCTCTCTCCTTGTTACATACAGGGAGTCCAATAATCGGACCTTTTTATCTCTCCGTCTCCCTTCGGTTATATACAGGGAGTCCCATAAGTCCGACCTTATTTTCTCTCCGTCTCCCCTCGGTTATATACAGGAACTCCCATAAGTCAGATCTTATTCTCTCTCTCTCTCCTCATTACATACAGGGAGTCCCATAAGTCCGATGTTATTCTCTCTTTCTCTCTCCTGGTTATTTACAGGGAGTCCCATCAGTCAGATCTTATTCAATATCTCTCTCTCAATCTCTCCTCGTTATATACAGTGAGTCCCATACGTCCGATCGTATTTTCTCTCTCTATCGTAGTTGTATACAGGGAGTCCAATAATTCCGACCTTTTTCTCTCTCCGTCTCTCCTCGGTTATATACAGGGAGTCTCATAAGTCCGACCTTATTCTCTCTCCGTCTCCCATCGTTTATATACAGGGAGTCCCATAAGTCAGATCTTATTCTCTATCTCTCTCTCCTCATTATATAGAGGGAGTCCCATAAGTCCGATCTTATTCTCTATCTCTCTCTCTCCTCATTATATAGAGGGAGTCCCATAAGTCAGATCTTGTTCTCTATCTCTCTCTACTCGTTATATACATGGAGTCCCATAAGTCCGGACTTATTCTCTCTCTCTCCTGGTTATATACAGGGAGTTCCATAATTCCGATCTTATTCTCTCTCTCTCGCCTCATTATATACAAGGAGTCCCATAAGTCCGATCTTATTCTCTATCTATCTCTCTCCTCATTATATAGAGGGAGTCCCATAAGTCAGATCTTGTTCTCTATCTCTCTCTACTCGTTATATACAGGGAGTCCCATAAGTCCCATCTTATTCTCTATCTCTCTCTCATCATTATACAGGGAGTCCCATAAGTCCGATCTTATTCTGTATCTCTCTCTCTCTCTCGTTCGTATACAGGGAGTCCAATAAGTTCGATCGTATTCTCTTTCTCTCTCTCTCTCCCTCTCTCTCCCCTTGTTATAAACAGGGAGTCCCATAAGTCTGATTTTATTCTCTCTCTATCTTTCCTAGATATATACATGGAGTCCCATAAGTCCGATATTATTCTCTATCTCTCTCTCCTCATTATATAGAGGGAGTTCGATAAGTCAGATCTTGTCCGCTATCTCTCTCTACTCGTTATATACATGGAGTCCCATAAGTCGGGTCTTATTATCTCTGTCTGCTGGTTATATACAGGGAGTTCCATAATTCCGATCTTATTCTCTCTCTCTCTCCTCATTATATACAGTGAGTCCCATAAGTCCGATCTTGTTCTCTATCTCTACTCGTTATATACAGGGAGTCCCATAAGTCCCATCTTATTCTCTATCTCTCTCTCCTCATTATATACAATGAGTCCCATAAGTCCGATCTTGTTCTCTATCTCTCTCTACTCGTCATATACAGGGAGTCCCATAAGTCCGATCTTATTCTCTCTCTCCTGGTTATATACAGGGAGTTCCATAATTCCGATCTTACTCTCTCTCTCTCGCCTTATTATATACAGGGAGTCCCATAAGTCCGATCTTATTCTGTATCTCTCTCTCTCCTCGTTATATACAGGGAGTCCAATAAGTTCGATGGGATTCTCTTTCTCTCTCTCTCTCCCTCTCTCTCCCCTTGTTATATACAGGGAGTCCCATAAGTCTGATGTTATTCTCTCTATCTTTCCAGGATATATATATGGAGTCCCATAAGTCCGATCTTATTTTCTCTCTCCCTCTCTCTGTCCTCGTTATATACAGGGAGTACCATAAGTCCGATCGTATTTTCTATCTCTCTCCTTGTTATATACAGGTAGTCCGATAAGTCCGAACTTCTTCTCTCTCCGTCTCTCCTCGTTTATATACAGGGAGTCCCAGAAGTCAGATCTTATACTCTATCTCTCTCTCCTCATTATATACCGGGAGTCCCATAATTCCGATCTTATTCTCTCTCTCTCTCTCCTCATTATATACCGGGAGTCCCATAAGTCCGATCTTGTTCTCTATCTATCTCTACTCGTTATATACAGGGAGTCCCATAAGTCCCATCTTATTCTCTATCTCTCTCTCCTCATTATATAGAGGGAGTCCCATAAGTCCGATCTTGTTCTCTATCTCTCTCTACTCGTCATATACAGGGAGTCCCATAAGTCCGATCTTATTCTCTTTCTCCTGGTTATATACAGGGAGTTCCATAATTCCGATCTTACTCTCTCTCTCTCTCTCCTCATTATATACAGGGAGTCCCATAAGTCCGATCTTATTCTGTATCTCTCTCTCTCCTCGTTATATACAGGGAGTCCAATAAGTTCGATCTCTTTCTCTCTCTCTCTCTCTCTCTCTCCCCTTGTTATATACAGGGAGTCCCATAAGTCTGATGTTATTCTCTCTCTATCTTTCTTGGATATATACATGGAGTCCCATAAGTCCGATCTTATTCTCTCTCTCTCTCTCTTTCTCTCTCTCTCCTCATTATATAGAGGGAGTCCCATAAGTCCGATCTTGTTCTCTATCTCTCTCTACTCGTCATATACAGGGAGTCCCATAAGTCCGATCTTATTCTCTTTCTCCTGGTTATATACAGGGAGTTCCATAATTCCGATCTTACTCTCTCTCTCTCTCCTCATTATATACAGGGATTCCCATAAGTCCGATCTTATTCTATATCTCTCTCTCTCCTCGTTATACACAGGGAGTCCAATAAGTTCGATCTCTTTCTCTCTCTCTCCCTCCCTCTCTCTCCCCTTGTTATATACAGGGAGTCCCATAAGTCTGATGTTATTCTCTCTCTATCTTTCCTGGATATATACATGGAGTCCCATAAGTCCGATCTTATTCTCTCTCTCTCTCTCTCTTTCTCTCTCTGTCTTCGTTATATACAGGGAGTCCCATAAGTCCGATCGTATTTTCTATCTCTCTCCTTTTATATACAGGGAGTCCAATAAGTCCGAACTTCTTCTCTCTCCGTATCCCCTCGGTTATATACAGGCAGTCCCATAAGTCAGATCTTATTCTCTATCTCTCTCTCCTCAATATATACAGGGAGTCCCATAAATCCGATCGTGTTCTCTATCTCTCTCTACTCGTCATATAGAGGGAGTCCCATAAGTCCGATCGTATTTTCTCTCTCTCTCCTACTTATATACAGGGAGTCCAATAATTCCGACCTTATTTTCTCTCCGTCTCCCCTCAGTTATATAGAGAGTCCCATAATTCCTATCTTATTCTCTATCTCTCTCTCCTACTTATATACACGGAGTCCCATAAATCCGATCTTCTTCTCTATCTCTCTCTACTCGTCATATAGGAGTCCCATAAGTCCGATCTTATTCTCTCTTTCTCTCTCCTGGTTATTACAGGGAGTCCATCAGTCCGATCTTAATCAATCACTCTCTCTTAATCTCTCCTCGTTATACACAGGGAGTCCCATACGTCCGATCGTATTTTCTCTCTCTCTCCAAGTTATATACAGGGAGTCCAATAATTCCGACCTTTTTATCTCTCCGTCTCCTTCGGTTAATACAGGGAGTCCCATAAGTCAGATCTTATTCTCTCTCCTCTCATTATATACAGGGAGTCCCATAAGTCCGATCTTGTTCTCTATCTATCTCTACTCGTTATATACAGGGAGTCCATAATTCCCATCTTATTCTCTATCTCTCTCTCCTCATTATATACAGGGAGTTCCATAAATCCGATCTTGTTCTCTATCTCTCTCTACTCGTCATATAGAGGGAGTCCCAAAAGTCTGATTTTGTTCTCTATCTATCTCTACTCGTTATATACAGGGAGTCCCATATGTCCCATCTTATTCTCTCTCTCTCTCTCCCTCTCTCTCTCCTCGGTATGGGCCGCAAGGCCTTTTGAGGTACTTCTTTTCCTTGTAACTCTCTCTCTCTCTTTCTCTGTGTCCTCGTTATATACAGGGAGTCCCATAAGCCCGATCTTATTCTTTCTTTCTCTCTCCTGGTTATTTAAAGGGAGTCCCATCTCCGATCTTATTCAATCTCTCTCTCTTATCTCTCCTCGTTATATACAGGGAGTCATACACGTCCGATCGTATTTTCTCTCTCTCTCATACTTATATACAGGGAGTCCAATAATCCGACCTTTTTATCTCTCCGTCTCCCTTCGGTTATATACAGGGAGTCCCATAAGTCCGAACTTATTTTCTCTCCGTCTCCCCTCGGTTTATACAGGAAGTCCCATAAGTCAGATCTTATTCTCTCTCTCTCTCTCCTCATTATATACAGGGAGTCCATAAGTCCGATCTTATTCTCTATTTCTCTCTCCTGGTTATTTACAGGGAGTCCCTCAGTCCGATCTTATTCAATATCTCTCTCTCAATCTCTCCTCGTTATATACAGGGAGTCCCATACGTCCGATCGTATTTTCTCTCTCTCTCCTAGTTATATACAGGGAGTCCAATAATTCCGACCTTTTCTCTCTCCGTCTTCCCTCGTTATATACAGGGAGTCTCATAAGTCCGACCTTATTTTCTCTCCGTCTCCCCTCGGTTATATACAGGGAGTTCCATAATTTCGATCTTATTCTCTCTCTCTCTCCTCATTATATACAGGGAGTCCCAAAGTCCGATCTTGTTCTCTATCGATCTCTACTCGTTATATACAGGGAGTCCATAAATCCCATCTTATTCTCTATCTCTCTCTCCTCATTATATACAGGGAATCCCATAAGTCCGATCTTATTCTGTATCTCTCTCTCTCCTCTTTATATACAGGGAGTCCAATAAGTTCGATCGTATTCTCTTTCTCTCTCTCTCTCCCTCTCTCTCCCCTTCTTATATACAGGGAGTCCCATAAGTCTATTGTTATTCTCTCTCTATCTTGTCTGGATGTATACATGGTCCCATAAGTCCGATCTTATTCTTTCTCTCTCTCTCTTTCTCTCTGTGTACTCGTTATATACAGGGAGTCCCATAAGTCCGATCTTATTCTCCCTTTCTCTCTCCTGGTTATTTACAGGGAGTCCCATCTGTCCGATCTTATTCAATATCTCTCCCTCAATCTCTCCTCGTTATATACAGGAGTACCATACGTCCGTTCGTATTTTCTCTCACTCTCCTAGTTTATACAGGGAGTCCAATAATTCCGACCTTTTTCTCTCTCCTTCTCCCTAGGTTATATACATGGAGTCCCATAAGTCCGACCTTATTTTCTCTCCGTCTCCCCTCGGTTATATACAGGGATTCCCATAATTCCGATCTTATTCTCTCTCTCTCTCTCTCTCTGTCCTCGTTATATACAGGGAGTCCCATAAGTCCGATCGTATTTTCTATCTCTCTCCTTGTTATATACAGGTAGTCCAATAAGTCCGAACTTCTCTCTCTCCGTCTCCCCTCGTTTATATACAGGGAGTCCCATAAGTCAGATCTTATTCTCTATCTCTCTCTCTCATTATACCGGATGTCTCATAATTCCGATCTTATTCTCTCTCTCTCTGTCCCCATTATATACTGGGAGTCCCATAAGTCCGATCTTGTTCTTTATCTATCTCTACTCGTTATATACAGGGAGTCCATAAGTCCGAACTTATTCTCTATCTCTCTCTCCTCATTATATAGAGGGAGTCTCATAAGTCCGATCTTGTTCTCTATCTCTCTCTACTCGTCATATACAGGGAGTCCCATAAGTCCGATCTTATTCTCTTTCTCCTGGTTATATACAGGGAGTTCCATAATTCCGATCTTACTCTCTCTCTCCTCATTATATACAGGGAGTCCCATAAGTTCGATCTTATTCTGTATCTCTCTCTCTCCTCGTTATATACAGGGAGTCCAATAAGTTCGATCTCTTTCTCTATCTCTCTCCCTCTCTCTCCCTTGTTATATACAGGGAGTCCCATAAGTCTGATGTTATTCTCTCTCTATCTTTCCTGGATATATACATGGAGTCCCATAAGTCCGATCTTATTCTCTCTCCCTCTCTCTTTCTCTCTCTATCCTCGTTATATACAGGGAGTCCCATAAATCCGATCGTATTTCTATCTCTCTCCTTTTTATATACATGGAGTCCCATGAGTCCGATCTTATTCTCTCTCTCTCTCTCTTTCTCTCTCTATCCTCGTTATATACAGGGAGTCCCATAAGTCCGACCGTATTTTCTATCTCTCTCCTTGTTACATACAGGGTCCAATAATCGGACCTTTTTATCTCTCTGTCTCCCTTCGGTTTATACAGGGAGTCCATAAGTCCGACCTTATTTTCTCTCCGTCTCCCCTCGGTTATATACAGGAACTCCCATAAGTCAGATCTTATTCTCTCTCTCTCTCTCATTACATACAGGGAGTCCCATAAGTCCGATCTTATTCTCTCTTTCTCTCTCCTGGTTATTTACAGGGAGTCCCATCAGTCAGATCTTATTCAATATCTCTCTCTCAATCTCTCCTCGTTATATACAGTGAGTCCCATACGTCCGATCGTATTTTCTCTCTCTATCGTAGTTGTATACAGGGAGTCCAATAATTCCGACCTTTTCTCTCTCCGTCTCTCCTCGGTTATATACAGGGAGTCTCATAAGTCCGACCTTATTCTCTCTCCGTCTCCCCGTTTATATACAGGGAGTCCCATAAGTCAGATCTTATTCTCTATCTCTCTCTCCTCATTATATAGTGAGAGTCCCATAAGTCAGATCTTGTTCTCTATCTCTCTCTACTCGTTATATACATGGAGTCCCATAAGTCCGGACTTATTCTCTCTCTCTCCTGGTTATATACAGGGAGTTCCATAATTCCGATCTTATTCTCTCTCTCTCGCCTCATTATATACAAGGAGTCCCATAAGTCCGATCTTATTCTCTATCTCTCTCTCTCCTCATTATATAGAGGGAGTCCCATAAGTCAGATCTTGTTCTCTATCTCTCTCTACTCGTTATATACAGGGAGTCCCATAAGTCCCCATCTTATTCTCTATCTCTCTCTCATCATTATACACAGGGAGTCCATAAGTCCGATCTTATTCTGTATCTCTCTCTCTCTCTCCTCGTTATATACAGGGAGTCCAATAAGTTCGATCGTATTCTCTTTCTCTCTCTCTCTCTCTCCCCCTTGTTAATACAGGGAGTCCATAAGTCTGATGTTATTCTCTCTCTATCTTTCCTGGATATATACATGGAGTCCCATAAGTCCGATCTTATTCTCTCTCTCTCTCTCTTTCTCTCTCTCTCCTCGTTATATACAGGGAGTGCCATAAGTCCGATCGTATTTTCTATCTCTCTCCTTTATATACAGGTAGTGCAATAAGTCCGAACTTCTTCTCTCTCCGTCTCCCCTCGTTATATATAGTTAGTCTCATAAGTCCGACCTTATCTCTCTCCGTCTCCCCTCGGTTATATACAGGGAGTCCCATAAGTCAGATCTTATTCTCTATCTCTCTCTCCTCATTATATACAGGAGTTCCATAAATCCGATCTTGTTCTCTATCTCTCTCTACTCGTCATATAGAGGGGTCCCATAAGTCCGATTTTGTTCTCATCTATCTCTACTCGTTTTATACAGGGACTCCCATATGTCCCATATTATTCTCTCCGTCTCTCTCTCCTTTCTCTCTGTGTTCTCGTTATATACAGGGAGTCCCATCAGTCCGATCTTATTCTCTCTCTCTCTCTCTTTCTCTCTCTCTCCTCGTTATATACAGGGAGTACCATACGTCCGATCGTATTTTCTCTCTCTCTCCTTGTAATATACAGGGAGTCCCAATAATTCCGACCTTTTTCTCTCTCCGTCTCCTCTCGGTTATATACAGGGAGTCCCTAAGTCCGACCCTTATTTTCTCTCCGTCTCCCCTGGGTTATATACAGGGAGTCCCATAATCCTATCTTAATCTCTATCTCTCTCTCTCATTATATAGAGGGAGTCCCATAAGTCCGATCTTATTCTCTATCTCTCTCTCTCCTCATTATATAGCGGGAGTCCCATAAGTCAGATCTTGTTCTCTATCTCTCCTACTCGTTATATACAGGGAGTCCCATAAGTCCCATCTTATCTCTATCTCTCTCTCATCATTATACACAGGGAGTCCCATAACCGATCTTATTCTGTATCTCTCTCTCTCTCTCTCCTCGTTATATACAGGAGTCCAATAAGTTCGATCGTATTCTCTTTCTCTCTCTCTCTCTCCCTCTCTCTCCCCTTGTTATAAACAGGGAGTCCCATAAGTCTGATTTATCTCCATCTCTCTCTCCTCATTATATAGAGGGAGTCCCATAAGTCAGATCTTGTTCTGTATTTCTCTATACTCGTTATATAAATGGAGTCCCATAAGTCCGGTCTTATTCTCTCTCTCTGATGGTTATATACAGGGAGTTCCATAATTCCGATCTTATTCTATCTCTCTCTCTCCTCATTATATACAAGGAGTCCCATAAGTCCGATCTTGTTTTCTATCTATCTCTACTCGTTATATAGAGGGAGTCCCATACGTCCCATCTTATTCTCTATCTCTCTCTCTTCATTATATAGAGGGAGTCCCATAAGTCCGATCTTGTTCTCTATCTCTCTCTACTCGTCAATACAGGGAGTCCCATAAGTCCGACCTTATTATCTCTCTCTCCTGGTTATATACAGGGAGTTCCATAATTCCGATCTTAGTCTCTCTCTCTCTCCTCATTATATACAGGGAGTCCCATAAGTCCGATTTTGTTCTCTATCTCTCTCTACTCGATATATACAGGGAGTCCCATAAGTCCCATCTTATTCTCTCTTTCTCTCTCCTGGTTATTTACAGGGAGTCCCATCAGTCCGATCTTATTCAATCTCTCTCTCTCAATCTCTCCTCATTATATACAGGGAGTCCATAAGTCCGATTTTGTTCTCTATCTCTCTCTACTCGATATATACAGGGAGTCCCATAAGTCCCATCATTTCCTCTTCTCTCTCCTGGTTATTTAGAGGGAGTCCCATCAGTCCGATCTTATTTAATATCTCTCTCTCAATCTCTCCTCGTTATATACGGGGAGTCCCATAAGTCCGATCGTATTTTCTCTCTCTCTCCTAGTTATATAGAGGGAGTCCAATAAGCCCGACCTTTTTCTCTCTCCGTCTCCGCTCGGTTATATACAGGGAGTCCCATAAGTCCGACCTTATTCTCTCTCCGTCTCCCCTCGGTTATATACAGGCAGTTCCATAAGTCTGATCTTATTCTCTATCTCTCTCTCCTCACTATATACAGGGAGTCCCATAAGTCAGATCTTACTCTCTCTCTCTCTCTCCTCATTATATAGAGGGAGTCCCATAAGTCCGATCTTGTTCTCTATCTCTCTCTACTCGTCATATACAGGGAGTCCATAAGTCCGATCTTATTCTCTTCTCCTGGTTATATACATGGAGTTCCATAATTCCGATCTTACTCTCTCTCTCTCCTCATTATATACAGGGATTCCCATAAGTCCGATCTTATTCTGTATCTCTCTCTCTCCTCGTTATACACAGGAGTCCAATAAGTTCGATCTCTTTCTCTCTCTCTCTCCCTCTCTCTCCCCTTGTTATATACAGGGAGTCCCATAAGTCTGATGTTATTCTCTCTCTATCTTTCCTGGATATATACATGGAGTCCCATAAGTCCGATCGTATTTCTATCTCTCTCCCTTGTTATATACAGGGAGTCCAATAAGTCCGAACTTCTTCTCTCTCCGTATCCCTCGGTTATATACAGGCAGTCCCATAAGTCAGATCTTATTCTCTATCTCTCTCTCCTCAATATATACAGGGAGTCCATAAATCGATCGTGTTCTCTATCTCTCTCTACTCGTCATATAGGGAGTCCCATAAGTCGATCGTATTTTCTCTCTCTCTCCTACTTATATACAGGGAGTCCAATAATTCCGACTTATTTCTCTCCGTCTCCCTCAGTTATATACAGGGAGTCCCATAATTCCTATCTTATTCTCTATCTCTCTCTCCTACTTATATACAGGGAGTCCATAAATCCGATCTTCTTCTCTATCTCTCTCTACTCGTCATATATAGGGAGTCCCATAAGTCCGATCTTATTCTTCTTCTCTCTCCTGGTATTTACAGGGAGTCCCATCAGTCCGATCTTAATCAATCACTCTCCTAATCTCTCCTCGTTATACACAGGGAGTCCCATACGTCCGATCGTATTTTCTCTCTCTCTCCAAGTTATACAGGGAGTCCATAATTCCGACCTTTTTATCTCTCCGTCTCCCTTCGGTTATATACAGGGAGTCCATAGGTCCGACCTTATTTACTCTCCGTCTCCCCTCGGTTATATACAGGAAGTCCCATAAGTCAGATCTTATTCTCTCTCTCTCTCATTATATACAGGGAGTCCCATAAGTCCGATCTTGTTCTCTATCTATCTCTACTCGTTATACAGGGAGTCCCATAATTCCCATCTTATTCTCTATCTCTCTCTCCTCATATATACAGGGAGTTCCATAAATCTGATCTTGTTCTCTATCTCTCTCTACTCGTCATATAGAGGGAGTCCCAAAAGTCTGATTTTGTTCTCTATCTATCTCTACTCGTTATATACAGGGAGTCCCATATGTCCCATCTTATTCTCTCTCTCTCTCTCCCTCTCTCTCTCCTCGGTATGGGCCGCAAGGCCTTTTGAGGTACTTCTTTTCCTTGTAACTCTCTCTCTCTCTTTCTCTGTGTCCTCGTTATATACAGGGAGTCCCATAAGCCCGATCTTATTCTTTCTTTCTCTCTCCTGGTTATTTAAAGGGAGTCCCATCAGTCCGATCTTATTCAATCTCTCTCTCTTAATCTCTCCTCGTTATACAGGGAGTCATACACGTCCGATCGTATTTTCTCTCTCTCTCATACTTATATACAGGGAGTCCAATAATCCGACCTTTTTATCTCTCCGTCTCCCTTCGGTTATACAGGGAGTCCCATAAGTCCGAACTTATTTTCTCTCCGTCTCCCCTCGGTTATATACAGGAAGTCCCATAAGTCAGATCTTATTCTCTCTCTCTCTCTCCTCATTATATACAGGGAGTCCCATAAGTCCGATCTTATTCTCTATTTCTCTCCTGGTTATTTACAGGGAGTCCCATCAGTCCGATCTTATTCAATATCTCTCTCTCAATCTCTCCTCGTTATATACAGGGAGTCCCATACGTCCGATCGTATTTTCTCTCTCTCTCCTAGTTATATACAGGGAGTCCAATAATTCAGACCTTTTTCTCTCTCCGTCTTCCCTCGGTTATATACAGGGAGTCTCATAAGTCCGACCTTATTTTCTCTCCGTCTCCCTCGGTTATATACAGGGAGTTCCATAATTTCGATCTTATTCTCTCTCTCTCGCCTCATTATATACAGGGAGTCCCAAAGTCCGATCTTGTTCTCTATCGATCTCTACTCGTTATATACAGGGAGTCCCATAAGTCCCATCTTATTCTCTATCTCTCTCTCCTCATTATATACAGGGAATCCCATAAGTCCTATCTTATTCTGTATCTCTCTCTCTCCTCTTTATATACAGGGAGTCCAATAAGTTCGATCGTATTCTCTTTCTCTCTCTCTCTCCCTCTCTCTCTCCCTTCTTATATACAGGGAGTCCCATAAGTCTGATGTTATTCTCTCTCTATCTTGTCTGGATGTATACATGGAGTCCCATAAGTCCGATCTTATTCTTTCTCTCTCTCTCTTTCTCTCTGTGTACTCGTTATATACAGGGAGTCCCATAAGTCCGATCTTATTCTCCCTTTCTCTCTCCTGGTTATTTACAGGGAGTCCCATCTGTCCGATCTTATTCAATATCTCTCCCTCAATCTCTCCTCGTTATATACAGGGAGTCCCATACGTCCGTTCGTATTTTCTCTCACTCTCCTAGTTATATACAGGGAGTCTAATAATTCCGACCTTTTTCTCTCTCCTTCTCCCCTAGGTTATATACATGGAGTCCCATAAGTCCGACCTTATTTTCTCTCCGTCTCCCCTCGGTTATATACAGGGATTCCCATAATTCCCATCTTATTATCTATCTCTCTCACCTCATTATATAGAGGGAGTCCCATAAGTCCGATTTTGTTTTCTATCTATCTCTACTCGTTATATACAGGGAGTCCCACATGTCCCATCTTATTCTCTCTCTCTCTCTCTCTCTCTCTCTCTCTCTCTCTCTCTCTCTCTCTCTGTGTGTCCTCGTTATATACAGGGACTCCCATAAGTCCGATCTTATTCTCTCTTTCTCTCTCCTGGTTATTCACAGGGAGTCCCATCAGTCCCATCTTATTCAATCTCCTCTCTCAATCTCTCCTCGTTATATAGAGGGAGTGCCATAAGTCCGATCTTATTCTGTATCTCTCTCTCTCCTCTTTATATACAGGGAGTCCCATAAGTCCGATCTTATTCTCTCTCCCTCTCTTGTCCTCGTTATATACAGGGAGTCCCATAAGTTCGATCGTATTTTCTCTCTCTCCTTGTTATATACAGGTAGTCCAATAAGTCCGAACTTCTTCTCTCTCCGTCTCCCCTCGTTTATATACAGGGAGTCCCATAAGTCAGATCTTATTCTCTATCTCTCTCTACTCGTCATATACAGGGAGTCCCATAAGTCCGATCTTATTCTCTTTCTCCTAGTTATATACAGGGAGTTCCATAATTCCGATCTTACTCTCTCTCTCTCTCCTCATTATATACAGGGAGTCCCATAAGTCCGATCTTATTCTGTGTGTCTCTCTCTCCTCGTTATATACAGGGAGACCAATAAGTTCGATCTCTTTCTCTCTCTCTCTCTCTCTCTCTGTCCCCTTGTTATATACAGGGAGTCCTATAAGTCTGATGTTATTCTCTCTCTATCTTTCCTGGATATATACATGGAGTCCCATAAGTCCGATCTTATTCTCTTTGTCTCTCTCTCTCTCTCTCTCTCTATCCTCGTTATATACAGGGAGTCCCATAAGTCCGATCGTATTTTCTATCTCTCTCCTTGTTATATACAGGGAGTCCAATAAGTCCGAACTTCTTCTCTCACCGTCTCCCCTCGTTTATATACAGGGAGTCCCATAAGTCAGATCTTATTCTCTATCTCTCTCTCTCATTATATACCGGGAGTCCCATAAGTCAGATCTTCTTCTCCATCTCACTCTACTCGTTATATACATGGAGTCCCATAAGTCCGGTCTTATTCTCTCTCTTTTCTGGTTATATACAGGGAGTTCTATAATTCCGATCTTATTCTCTCTCTCTCTCCTCATTATATACAGGGAGTCCCATAAGTCGGATCTTGTTCTCCATCTATCTCTATCGTTATATACAAGGAGTCCAATAAGTTCGATCGTATTCTCTTTCTCTCTCTCTCTCCCTCTCTCTCCCCTTGTTATATGCAGGGGGAGTCCATAAGTCTGATGTTATTCTCTCTCTATCTTTCCTGGATATATACATGGAGTCCCATAAGTCCGATCTTATTCTCTCACTCTCTTTCTCTCTCTGTCCTCGTTATATACAGGGAGTGCCATAAGTCCGATCGTATTTCTATCTCTCTCCTTGTTATATACAGGTAGTCCAATAAGTCCGAAATTCTTCTCTCTCCGTCTCCCCTCGGTTATATACAGGGAGTCTCATAAGTCCGACCTTATTCTCTCTCCGTCTCCCATCGGTTATTTACAGGGAGTCCCATAAGTCTGATCTTATTCTCTATCTCTCTCTCCTCATTATATAAAGGGAGTTCCATAAATCCGATCTTGTTCTCTATCTCTCTCTACTCGTCATATAGAGGGAGTCCCATAAGTCCGATTTTGTTCTCTATCTATCTCTACTCGTTTTTACAGGGAGTCCCATATGTCCCATCTTATTCTCTCCGTCTCTCTCTCCCTTTCTCTCTGTGTCCTCGTTATATACAGGGAGTCCCATAAGTCCGATCTTATTCTCTCTTTCTCTCTCCTGGTTATTTACAGGGAGTCCCATCAGTCCGATCTTATTCAATCTCTCTCTCTCAATCTCTCCTCGTTATATACAGGGAGTCCCATACGTCCGATCGTATTTCTCTCTCTCTCCTAGTTATACAGGGAGTCCAATAATTCCGACCTTTTTCTCTCTCCGTCTCCCCTCGGTTACATACAGGGAGTCCCATAAGTCCGACCTTATTTTCTCTCCGTCTCCCCTCGGTTATATACAGGGAGTCCCATAATTCCTATCTTATTCTCTATCTCTCTCTCCTCATTATATAGAGGGAGTCCCATAAATCCGATCTTGTTCTCTATCTCTCTCTACTCGTCATATAGAGGGAGTCCAATAAGTACGATCTTATTCTATCTTTCTCTCTCATGGTTATTTACAGGGATTCCCATCAGTCCGATCTTATTCAATCTCTCTTTCTTAATCTCTCCTCGTTATATACAGGGAGTCATATACGTCCGATCGTATTTTCTCTCTCTCTCCTACTTATATACAGGGAGTCCAATAATCCGACCTTTTTATCTCTCCGTCTCCCTTCGGTTATATACAGGGAGTCCCATAAGTCTGACCTTATTTTCTCTCCGTCTCCCCTCGGTTATATACATGAAGTCCCATAAGTCAGATCTTATTCTATCTCTCTGTCTCCTCATTACATACAGGGAGTCCCATAAGTCCGATCTTATTCTCTCTTTCTCTCTCCTGGTTATTTACTGGGAGTCCCATCAGTCAGATCTTATTCAATATCTCTCTCTCAATCTCTCCTCGTTATATACAGTGAGTCCCATACGTCCGATCGTATTTCTCTCTCTATCCTAGTTATATACAGGGAGTCCAATAATTCCGACCTTTTTCTCTCTCCGTCTCCCCTCGGTTATATACAGGGAGTCTCATAAGTCCGACCTTATTCTCTCTCCGTCTCCCCTCGTTTATATACAGGGAGTCCCATAAGTCAGATCTTATTCTCTATCTCTCTCTCCTCATTATATAGAGGGAGTCCCATAACTCAGATCTTGTTCTCTATCTCTCTCTACTCGTTATATATATGGAGTCCCATAAGTCCGGATTTATTCTCTCTCTCTCCTGGTTATATAGAGGGAGTTCCATAATTCCGATCTTATTCTCTCTCTCTCGCCTCATTATATACAAGGAGTCCCATAAGTCCGATCTTGTTCTCTATCTATCTCTACTCGTTATATACAGGGAGTCCCATAAGTCCCATCTTATTCTCTATCTCTCTCTCCTCATTATATACAGGGAGTCCCATAAGTCCGATCTTATTCTGTATCTCTCTCTCTCCTCGTTATATACAGGGAGTCCAATAAGTTCGATCGTATTCTCTTTCTCTCTCTCTCACTCCCTCTCTCTCCATTGTTATAAACAGGGAGTCCCATAAGTCTGATTTTATTCTCTCTCTATCTTTCCTGGATATATACATGGAGTCCCATAAGTCCGATTTTGTTCTCTATCTATCTCTACTCGTTATATACAGGGAGTCCCATATGTCCCATCTTATTCTCTCTCTCTCTCTCTCTGTGTCCTCGTTATATAGAGGGACTCCCATAAGTCCGATCTTATTCTCTCTTTCTCTCTCCTGGTTATTCACAGGGAGTCCCATCAGTCCGATTTTATTCAATCTCTCTCTCTCAATCTGTCCTCTTTATATACAGGGAGTCCCATAATTCCGATCTTATTCTCTCTCTCTCTCTCTCTCTCTCTCTCTCTCTCTCTCTGTCCTCGTTATATACAGGGAGTCCCATAAGTCCGATCGTATTTTCTATCTCTCTCCTTGTTATATACAGGTAGTCCAATAAGTCCGAACTTCTTCTCTCTCCGTCTCCCCTCGTTTATATACAGGGAGTCCCATAAGTCAGATCTTATTCTCTATCTCCTCTCTCATTATATACCGGATGTCTCATAATTCCGATCTTATTCTCTCTCTCTCTCTGTCCCCATTATATACTGGGAGTCCCATAAGTCCGATCTTGTTCTTTATCTATCTCTACTCGTTATACAGGGAGTCCCATAAGTCCGAACTTATTCTCTATCTCTCTCTCCTCATTATATAGAGGGAGTCTCATAAGTCCGATCTTGTTCTCTATCTCTCTCTACTCGTCATATACAGGGAGTCCCATAAGTCCGATCTTATTCTCTTTCTCCTGGTTATATACAGGGAGTTCCATAATTCCGATCTTACTCTCTCTCTCCTCATTATATACAGGGAGTCCCATAAGTTCGATCTTATTCTGTATCTCTCTCTCTCCTCGTTATATACAGGGAGTCCAATAAGTTCGATCTCTTTCTCTATCTCTCTCCCTCTCTCTCCCCTTGTTATATACAGGGAGTCCCATAAGTCTGATGTTATTCTCTCTCTATCTTTCCTGGATATATACATGGAGTCCCATAAGTCCGATCTTATTCTCTCTCTCTCCTCTCTTTCTTCTCTATCCTCGTTATATACAGGGAGTCCCATAAGTCCGATCGTATTTTCTATCTCTCTCCTTTTTATATACATGGAGTCCCATGAGTCCGATCTTATTCTCTCTCTCTCTCTCTTTCTCTCTCTATCCTCGTTATATACAGGGAGTCCCATAAGTCCGACCGTATTTTCTATCTCTCTCCTTGTTACATACAGGGAGTCCAATAATCGGACCTTTTTATCTCTCCGTCTCCTTCGGTTATATACAGGGAGTCCCATAAGTCCGACCTTATTTTCTCTCCGTCTCCCCTCGGTTTATACAGGAACTCCCATAAGTCAGATCTTATTCTCTCTCTCTCTCCTCATTACATACAGGGAGTCCCATAAGTCCGATGTTATTCTCTCTTTCTCTCTCCTGGTTATTTACAGGGAGTCCCATCAGTCAGATCTTATTCAATATCTCTCTCTCAATCTCTCCTCGTTATATACAGTGAGTCCCATACGTCCGATCGTATTTTCTCTCTCTATCGTAGTTGTATACAGGGAGTCCAATAATTCCGACCTTTTTCTCTCTCCGTCTCTCCTCGGTTATATACAGGGAGTCTCATAAGTCCGACCTTATTCTCTCTCCGTCTCCCATCGTTTATATACAGGGAGTCCATAAGTCAGATCTTATTCTCTATCTCTCATCTCTCTCTCATTATATAGAGGGAGTCCATAAGTCCGATCTTATTCTCTATCTCTCTCTCTCCTCATTATATAGAGGGAGTCCCATAAGTCAGATCTTGTCTC
>JAJOZX010018029.1:0-10000 GCA_023014485.1 Bathynomus jamesi
CAGGCGGTTCGCCTCATTTTTCATTATTTCGTTATCTCTCCTCCTCGTGTGCAGAAACGTTCCTTAATACTTATGTCGTTTCTATTCATTTATATACTGCGCGGTCATTGCAGTTATTTGCGCATATTCACGATTTGCGAGGGTGCTCTCTGAGGGCATTGGTTTCTGCCCTATTTGGGAGAATTTCGATTTGTGATTGAGTGAGGTCCGTAGCATAATGGTAGAGCGTCCGACCGGCAATTGGAAGGCCCTGGGTTCGATTCCCAGGCGGTTCGCCTCATTTTTCATTATTTCGTTATCTCTCCTCCTCGTGTGCAGAAACGTTCCTTAATACTTATGTCGTTTCTATTCATTTATATACTGCGCGGTCATTGCAGTTATTTGCGCATATTCACGATTTGCGAGGGTGCTCTCTGAGGGCATTGGTTTCTGCCCTATTTGGGAGAATTTCGATTGTGATTGAGTGAGGTCCGTAGCATAATGGTAGAGCGTCCGACCGGCAATTGGAAGGCCCTGGGTTCGATTCCCAGGCGGTTCGCCTCATTTTCATTATTTCGTTATCTCTCTCCTCGTGTGCAGAACGTTCTTAATACTTATGTCGTTTCTATTCATTTATATACTGCGCGGTCATTGCAGTTATTTGCGCATATTCACGATTTGCGAGGGTGCTCTCTGAGGGCATTGGTTTCTGCCCTATTTGGGAGAATTTCGATTTGTGATTGAGTGAGGTCCGTAGCATAATGGTAGAGCGTCCGACCGGCAATTGGAAGGCCCTGGGTTCGATTCCCAGGCGGTTCGCCTCATTTTTCATTATTTCGTTATCTCTCCTCCTCGTGTGCAGAAACGTTCCTTAATACTTATGTCGTTTCTATTCATTTATATACTGCGCGGTCATTGCAGTTATTTGCGCATATTCACGATTTGCGAGGGTGCTCTCTGAGGGCATTGGTTTCTGCCCTATATGGGAGAATTTCGATTTGTGATTGAGTGAGGTCGTAGCATAATGGTAGAGCGTCCGACCGGCAATTGGAAGGCCCTGGGTTCGATTCCCAGGCGGTTCGCCTCATTTTTCATTATTTCGTTATCTCTCCTCCTCGTGTGCAGAAACGTTCCTTAATCTTATGTCGTTTCTATTCATTTATACTGCGCGGTCATTGCAGTTATTTGCGCATATTCACGATTTGCGAGGGTGCTCTCTGAGGGCATTGGTTTCTGCCCTATTTGGGAGAATTTCGATTGTGATTGAGTGAGGTCCGTAGCATAATGGTAGAGCGTCCGACCGGCAATTGGAAGGCCCTGGTTCGATTCCCAGGCGGTTCGCCTCATTTTTCATATTTCGTTATCTCTCCTCCTCGTGTGCAGAAACGTTCCTTAATACTTATGTCGTTTCTATTCATTTATACTGCGCGGTCATTGCAGTTATTTGCGCATATTCACGATTTGCGAGGGTGCTCTCTGAGGGCATTGGTTTCTGCCCTATTTGGGAGAATTTCGATTTGTGATTGAGTGAGGTCCGTAGCATAATGGTAGAGCGTCCGACCGGCAATTGGAAGGCCCTGGGTTCGATTCCCAGGCGGTTCGCCTCATTTTTTCATTATTTCGTTATCTCTCCTCCTCGTGTGCAGAAACGTTCCTTAATACTTATGTCGTTTCTATTCATTTATATACTGCGCGGTCATTGCAGTTATTTGCGCATATTCACGATTTGCGAGGGTGCTCTCTGAGGGCATTGGTTTCTGCCCTATTTGGAGAATTTCGATTTGTGATTGAGTGAGGTCCCGTAGCATAATGGTAGAGCGTCCGACGGCAATTGGAAGGCCCTGGGTTCGATTCCCAGGCGGTTCGCCTCATTTTTCATTATTTCGTTATCTCTCCTCCTCGTGTGCAGAACGTTCCTTAATACTTATGTCGTTTCTATTCATTTATATACTGCGCGGTCATTGCAGTTATTTGCATATATATATATATATATATATATATATATATATATAATATATATATATATTATGTAAAAATGAACCATAAATAATCCCATATTATACTATCTTATTCTTCATGTAATTCTTGTATTCATTTATATAGTTCTTGTATCCATTTTAAGAAAAAGTATCCATTTTAAAAATTCATGTGTTATATGGTTCATGTATTTATATAATCCTGTATATTCTTATATATTTAACTTTATATAATGCCTATACTCATATGTATGTACGTGTGTGTATTCATTTTTACATAAGGACCAAAATCGCCCAACGCGAGTTTGGATAAAATTTTTGATTTGCTTTCTACTTTGCCAAATAATTGGTGACCTGTTGTTTTTTAAAATCTCATAATCATTTTTTTAGATTTCGCTTAATAAGGAATCGTGCTTAAGCTTTGCAATGTTCATATTTTGTATACATTCCTTTCGTTATAAAAGATGAGATCATGTCTTGCCTAAGCATTAAAATTGTACATCTTAAACCTTAAAATTTTACTCATATGCATATTTTAGTGTAAAGATGCATAGTCCGATTTCCACTTTTAGTTAACTTGGCAGATCATGATAACATCAGATCTGAAAAGTCGCGGTTTAAGATAAAAATATGGTTTCGTCTTCAAATATTTTGTTTACTCGTTCAAGCCTTACCACAGCTAAAAATTTACTTTATTTTCGAATATTGTGCAAAAATAATACAGCCTTTTTAGCATTTAATAATAATGATGTTAGCAGTTTTTGGGTATATAAACCCAGTAAAAATTCCATTGTCATTCAGAAGCTAATTCAGAGGCTGAGCACTACCTGTACATTTTAGCAGTAAATTACAGTAAGATAGTTTTTATCTTATCCTTCGAGCCTTGCTCTCTTCAGAAGAACTTAGTCATTAAACTTTCCGGATACGCTATAAGAAGAATCCGGAACCTTCAGCATTTTTAGTAAGTCTATCAGAGTCCTCCGAGCCACTATAGAAGAACTCGGAGAGTAATATAGAAGAAAACTACTGCAAGTCACACATCCGTTGCTGCCACCTAACTAGAACCCCCGTCGACTTCGAACCACCCGGGCCATAGACGGAGGGGTTAACAACTGGCGACCCTTTAACCAGGATCTTCACGACTCCAGGATTCTTCCAGTCTTCCAGACCCTGGAACCAGAACCAACACCCAGTTGACCGGCGTGTCACGACTTCTAGTTCGTCACATCCACCCTTGAACCGGTGCGTCACGACTCCAAGTTCTCCACGCCTAGTTTTCATCCAAGAACAAGTGGCCAGCAAGACACGTCTTCAGGACACGTCTCTAAGGATTTCGCCGTAGGAATCTTGTTAAGTACAAAACTCTTTTTTAAATAATCTCTAAACATTTGAAAAGTCAGTATTATTAACAGTTAATATTTAATATTGAGCCAGAATTAACACAAAACACAGTGAACACTTCAGACACCAGTGATACATTTTTTTTATTGAAAACAGTATTCACAGAATTATTGTCACAGTTATTTCAGTTATTTTCACAGTTATTTTTACTATTCTAGTTAGTATAGTATAATTTTATTTAATGTACCAAACATAGTATTACCATACCTTCACGTACATTCGAGTGAAATTTTGTTTACATTTTTTTTTTGTTTGCAATCTTTTCAAATTTTCCCCTAGTTAGGCAAATTGTTGTGCATTTATTTTTAGATAGTGTAGTTAGGAAAACCCCTTAAGTGATCATTCCATAAATTAAGATCGGTCAAGCAGACCTAATTAGAACACATTAATAAGTACCTTCACATATGAGCGATTCAGACGGTGCGCTTTCTGACATCGAAAATTTACCTACACCCATTTTTCCACCTACCCCGCGCCCTTCAAACATACTCCCAAACACACAAGCCAATATGTCTCAGTCTCAAACCCCCGCCCCAGCATACATTAACTTAGGCAGACTAGTAAACCTTCCTCATACTGTTTTAATTTTTAAGGGGACCATAGATAATCGTTTTGTTGAACCACGCGTAAGACCTTGGATTGAATCTTTAGAGCAACATTTCTTACGCGAAAATATTACCGATATGATATAAAAATTAGGGAAGCAAAAAGATTTATCGACCCGAAAGAAGGGAATGCTCATGACACAGTCACCTACGTCCCATCAATTAGCGAAGCTACAACATGGGACGATTTTAAACAAAACTTATTAGAATTTTTTAAAGAAATAACCCTTGCACAACCCTTAGCCACGTTAGAAGCAGTCTTCCAAGCTAAATGGAAGAAAGAGGAACACGAAGATTTAAACAATTTTATTACACGTACACATAAACTTGTAGGAGAAGCCCTCCGGCCGCAGAAAATGCATGTGGCATAACTTTCACTTCGAAACAAAGAAATCTAATAGTAGCCACAACCATTTACCAAAACCTACCCGGAGCACCTAAAAAAAAGTTTCAGGAGTTTTTAAATGTTGACAAACCTGTAAGTGTAGCCATAAACAAAACACGGGAACATTACCCCGATTTAGCAAACCAGAACTACCGAAAGGGTAGAGAAACCCCGTACATTATTCAACAGCAGCAGCCACACAACACAACAACAACCCTATAAATCGAGGCCAATGCAGGGAACACCACCCAGAAACAAGCCCCCCAAACCCAGAATACACGCCCTCCTCCACAGTGTTTTAACTGCGATAGCTTTGGGCACATGATAAGTCAGTGTAATTACCCTCTTATTGCTCCCACTGTCACGAACATGGTCATCGCCGTGGCGATCGCCAAAAGTGTGCTGATAAAGCCCCTGCAGGGTATAGACCCCACTTTCAGAAACCAAACCACCACGTTCCCAAAACGTATCCCAAAAGTCATCCAATCCCCAGAAACCAGTCCATTCCCAGCCTCAGTCGAACTACCAACCCAATAGATCACGACCACAGGGTCAACCACACTCTTACCCCATGTACAAACCTCAGTACAACCAGCAAGGTCAACTAGTTCGGTACGTAGAAGTACCCGTGGAGGAATCATTTTCCCCAGAGTACAGTTTTCAAGAACACCCTCCAGCGTATGATATCCCGTAGAATATGACCCAGGTCCTCCCATAGAAGACCATTCGAGCCCTTTTTTAGACCCTACATTGGAGGCGCAGTTCAACCTCCTCCCCCTAAATTACAGTAATGAACCCAGATACGCACACAAACTCCCCATCAGGATAATAGGTGCGGACCTCCTAGATTTAATAATAAATTGTAGCACCGATAACCAAGATTTAACTGCTCTCCTAGATACAGGAGCACACGCGACGTTAATTAAGAAACAATGTGTAGATGAATTATTAGAGAATACAAATTACAAATATGAACTTAAGGCACCATCCTGCCAACTCAGAGGAGTTACGGGCACACCCATACCTACATACGGAGAAATTGAGTTATATTTAGAAGTTGGAAACGCGGTATACCCCGCGAAATGTTGTATAGTGGACACAGTCGCCACCTTTCAGACAGACATCCTACTAGGTATGGATTTTTTTAACCGGAATCAATGGGAGATTTACCCAGCCGGAAAGTTAGTAAAGTGTCGAAATAGGACACACCATCTCCGTGAGAATGACAGACAGCTTAATGTAATAGAATTAGTCAGTTCAGATTTCCGAAAGAAATAGGAAACCCCCTCCACTTGATAGCAGTTCAAGTCAGCCGGTTGTATCCAGAGGGACAACCGCTCCAGAAATCAGACCCCAGGGTAATCAGTTCCAGTTGTTGAATCCAGTTGGATCAACACAGTCAGTTTCCAGTCAGTCAGTTTCCAGTCAGTCAGTTTCCAGTCAGCCAGTTTCCAGTCAGCCAGCTTCAGTTCAGCCAATAAGGCAAATTTTAGTCGCCGAACCAGAATCAGATTCACAATTTTTCATATGCCCTACCGAGCATATAACAGTAGCACCTTATGAGAAGATTTGTTTCCTAGCAAAAGTAGTTAACAGTCAAGGAAAATTATTAGAGTCAGAGCGTACTCTGATTACAGAGAAAAGTAATTTCAAAAGAGATGTTCTTATTGCCCAAGTCCTTAGTCAGAGTCAGAATTCAGCTATCCCTGTTGTTTGTTTAAACAAAGGAAAAAGTCCTATAGAATTAACTTCAAATCAGAAAATAGGAACTGTTTCCACAGTAGAAGTAGATTCAGATTTCCCCATCAGTATGATAAATCGTGTTTCCAGTTCCTTAGAGTTAAATCCTTCAGTATTAAAAGAAGAATATAAGAAATGTCTGGAGCACTCCCTTCAGGAGTCACCAGCTTTACAGGATCCCAAACTAATGGAATCACTTCTCGATTTCCTGATAAGAAATAGAGATGTGATTGCCCTAAAAGGAGATCCTCTGGGCCGAACTAATTTGGTCCCTTTTGAAATCAAGTTGGAACCCAATTCCAAACCCATTTTCATTCCTCCCTATCGGGTTCCACATTCCCAATTAGTCACTATTGAGGAACACATCAAGGACATGTTGGAGCAGGATGTCATTCAGCCTTCAGCTAGTCCCTGGTCCGCTCCTATGATTCTCGTCTCCAAAAAGGACGGAACATCTCGCCCTTGTATAGATTTTAGACGCCTGAACAACATTACCATCCCAGACCGTTTCCCGATTCCAAACATGCAGGAAACAATTCTGAACGTAGGGAAAGCGAACTTCTTTTCATCCCTCGATTTAGCATCGGGTTATTGGCAAATGGAGGTCAGTCCCGAATCTCGGGCATTGACTGCTTTCTCCACTAACCGAGGCCATTACGAATTCCAGGTTTTACCTTTCGGAGTCCGAAATGGGCCTGCTAATTTCTCTAGGTTGATGAATATAGTCCTTTCCGACCTATTAGGTGTCGAAGCTCTCGTTTATCTTGACGATATTATCGTCTACAGTTCGGACATAAAAACACACTTTCAACGCCTTCAGAATGTGCTATCACACTTGAGAAAAGCACACCTTAAACTGAAGCTTGCAAAGTGCAATTTTTTACAAGAATCCCTGGTATACCTAGGATTCCTACTCTCGTCCACAGGAATTAAACCTGATCCAGCCAAACTCGAAGCCCTGGAAAGGTACCCTGTACCCAAACCATCGACGACGCCCGTGCATTTATTGGTTTTGTCGGATTCTATCGGAACTTTATCCCCCAATTTTCAAATATTGCTAAACCCATTACTAATTTGTTCCAGAAAAATTCGAAATTTAACTGGGAATCCGATCACCAACATGCCTTTGAAACTTTAATTAATAAACTAACCTGTCATCCCATTTTACAATATCCTGATTACACAAGACCCTTCATCATAGCCACAGATGCTTCCTCCTATGGACTAGGAGCCGTCCTGTTACAGGACGTAGACGGTGTGGAATTACCCATTGCTTATGCCAGTCAACTTCTCTCTGCACCTCAACGGAATTATTCCACTACGGACCGAGAGGCCCTAGCGGTATATTGGGCTTTGAAAAAATTCCGAAATATCGTCTATGGCTACGATGTAACCATCAAGACTGATCATAAGCCACTCACGTACCTCTTCAAGGACAAGCTACTTGAAGGACGATTGAGTAGATGGGCTCTGTTGATTCAGGACTTTGCAGCAAAATCGTATACAAACCGGGAAAACTGCAAGTTATTCCAGACGGATTGTCGAGACTCAAGCCCGACGCCCAAGTGAATAAAATAGGAATTCTTCCTGTGTTCGACTACGAGTGTCTGCAATACTCCCAACAACAGGACCAACACACCCAAAACCTTCGGGCGCGCCTGGAACAAAAGGAACCATCGAAGGTAAAAGAACAGTACAACCTCAAAGATGGGCTCGTACATTTCAGGAACGAAGATGGAAACGACCTCGTGGAGATACCAAAGGATCTCGTCGATATAGCCATTGGACTTTGTCACGACTCACCTTTGTATGGACACATGGGGCCGGATCGCACCATCAAGAGTCTTTTGGAGCGATACCACTTTCCCGAGATGAACAGAAAGGTACAAGAATACATCGCCGAATGTCCGTCGTGTTTAAAGCATAAGGGCAACGTACCATCCACAGCTCCGATGCATAAATATCCAGTATGCCAAAGGCCCTGGCAAAGAACTGGAATGGAT
Organism: Bathynomus jamesi; assembly: GCA_023014485.1. Taxonomy (NCBI): domain Eukaryota; kingdom Metazoa; phylum Arthropoda; class Malacostraca; order Isopoda; family Cirolanidae; genus Bathynomus; species Bathynomus jamesi. The sequence continues at coordinate 8,090 of JAJOZX010018029.1, forward strand.
ATACTGGGACCATTTCCCAAAACGTCAAAGGGAAATCAGTACATCATTGTGTTTACGGACCACTTCTCGCGTTACAGCGAAGTAGCCGCCATTCCAGACCAGACCTCGGAAACTGTGGCAAGAGCCCTAGTGGAACGCGTCATCCAAAATCATACCACTCCTTCCATCCTAATCTCGGATAACGCCCTTAGTTTCACTTCCAAACTGTTCGAGTCACTCTGTAACATGTGTAAAATTAAAAATACACACATTGTGGCATACCATCCGCAGGCAAACGGCTTAGTGGAAAGGCACAATCGAAAGATCTTGGAAGCCCTGCGCCACGTTGTCGATGCATCCTCCCGTACATGGGATGATTCCCTTCCCATGGTACAAACAGCCATCAACAATGGCTATAATGTGTCCATCGGGGACACCCCTCATTTCGTCCTCTATCACTACGACAAGCGTCTACCTTTTGATTTGCCCGACCAAACCGACCCGGCAGTTCTAACATCTTCCGAAATGGCAGAAGCAAATCAGCAACTAGCTGAACGATCTTTCAAGATTTTTGACATAATCCGCTATGCCCTCGACCAACGAAACCAACAGATGGAGCAAGAGCAACATAGGCGTCATCCCCGTCAACGGACTATAATCGTCGGTATGCGATGTTATCTGAAGAGCGTGAAACCGCCAGGTGCTCATCGCAAATTATACCCAAAATGGGATGGCCCATATAGGATTATGAAAAACCTCGGAAAAAATCGTTATGAAATCCTCGACCTCCGGGATCATTCCAAACTAAAGATCATTCACGCTGACAATTTGAAGATAGCTTCCGAACAACACCTTCAAAAGGTCAAGATATTAACAAATCGGGCAGGGATCAAAAAACTGAAGTGCTCACCGCGGGAACCGCTACCCATGACGAAGATTGGTACCTCGTAATACCACCATTACTCGAGGCAATCTCTGAACAAGAGGAGGCCCCAGAGCCAAGCGTCCCATCGGACCCAGACCCTGGAGAAACCCCTTCGAGAGGATCACTCAGTGGAACTCCACCATCACCTCTGTCACCACCCTCGCCGATTGATGATCGACGCACGGACCCTACATACCGCCCGCAAATGCATCACCCACGTGAACTAGAACCTTCTCATAAGAAACGAACCCGCTCAGAATCAGAGCTCAACGGTCGACCCCCATTGCCACCAAAACGAGGCCGACCCCTTCGCCCACAAACACAAGTACCCACACAAGTATCCACACAACTATCCCCAGCTCCGTATAACTTAAGGCGTAGAAATGAATAAAATTGTCCCCCTTATAATTTTCCAAATTATTTACTCTTGTAGACCTAGCATTAAAATTTCTACCGGAGTTGTTATAGAAAAACTTGCAGAAGGTAAATTTTTGAAAGGGCACGCAGACCTTTATATAAATTTGCAACCCCCTGCTAGAATTAAAATCAATCTCCTTCAGATCCAAACACAATTAAAAACGTTTAAAAGGAAAGTCCAGAATTCTTTCCAAGGAAATGATCAGATTAGTCGCGTTCTGTTAGAAAATACCCTCGAAAATATTCAAACTACAGCACGCGCCCTATCAGAAATATTAGCCTTACCATGGATACAAACTGAAACTAAAAACTCAGAAAACTTTAACCAAAGAAGTAAACGGGGACTGATAGATATAGGAGGGAAACTGTTCAAAGGTTTATTCAGATTAGCAACCGAAAAAGATATTAAAAGAATTGAACTTAAATTGAATCTCTTCGCGCGAAATCGACAATATAATGGACACATGTTAGAACAAACTATTAGGTCATTACACGAAAACAATCGCTTCCATCACTCCCTTTCGGACAGATTCACATACCTCGAATCCATGTTAGCTCAGTACAAAGAACACAAAAGATATCTAGAATTA
>JAJOZX010018029.1:15000-37500 GCA_023014485.1 Bathynomus jamesi
ACACGATGGCTCCTTTTTGCCACTGAATAACGTCTGCCTCACGACCCATTTTGCAGACTATATCCAACACACACTTTGTTCTTCACCACCTCACGAAACAGATCTGATCCTGTGTGCTACGTCACCGCTACTTGTCACTTACCAATGCTACATCAGCGCCCTCTGTGTGACCTTGAACTTCCTACTATCGGTGCTATTAGGGGTGACTAATTTTTTGTCCGGTGTGCTTATATATGTATATATGTATCTATATATATTTGTATATATATATATGTGTATATATTTATATGTATATATATATTATATGTATATATATATTATATATATATAATATATATATATGTATATTAGACTGGTCCAAAAAACAAAATTTTTGAAATCATAACAAGGTACCTCAAATTATTCTGAACCTTTATGAGAATAACTTCTGACCAAATATCAGCTCATTTGAAGTATATTTAGGGGTGCCGCACTACTGACAAAGTATCAGAGATACAAAAAATTAGTAATATTATATGGATTGTTGAGTAGTTATCTTCTGTAGGTATGTTACTTGTGTTGTTGAGATGATACCATCATAGCAGTGTAGGAGAGTGTCAAATGGCATCATGCACAAACAGGATGTAAAATATGGCAAGTTCAGTAGCGACTAGAAAATCAACAGAAATGTGGCTTATTGGACAAACAACTGAGACAATATGTGGAAGAAAGCTACTATCCTATGGTGACGTTCTAACGCTTATTTTTCATCATCTACATGCCAAAAAGACGTTGAAAGATGCATCTAAAGCTGTTTGCGCTGAAGTATTGAAATTTTGGGAGATTGCTAATATACAACCTGCTGACTATCGCAATGTTACGTAAAAAATAGAAAAGGAGTATTTTAATTAGAGGACTTTAAAAATCTAAATCTAGACGTTCACAGACACAAATAGATAAAGAAACTTCTTTTCAAGAACGTTTGGACGATTTATTCGATATCGCCCATGCCAATGCTCTGCAAAAAATGACAGTAGAAGAAGACAGAGCTTTTCTACAAGCTCAACGAGAGAAGGGGAGGAGAGGCTACATAGGAAGTGTGGACAAAATATGTGCTCTCAATCAATCTAAGAGAAGATTTAGAGATGAAGCATTTCAACGCCAAGTTAAGAAAGAAACTATGAGAAACTATATAATACTGTATATATGTGTATATATATTATAATATATATGTGTATATATATAAAATATATATGTATATATATAATATATATGTATATATATATGTGTATATATATAATATATATGTGTATTTGTGTATATATATAATATATATGTGTATATATATAATATATATGTGTATACATATAATATATATGTATATATATGTATATATATATATATAATATATAGGTATATATACATGTGTGTATATATATATGTGTATATATATAATATATATGTATATCTATATGTGTATTTATATATATAATATAAGCACACCGGACAAAAAATTAGTCACCCCTAATAGCACCGATAGTAGGAAGTTCAAGGTCACAGAGAGGCTGATGTAGCATTGGTAAGTGACAAGTAGCGGTGACGTAGCACACTGGATCAGATCTGTTTCGTGAGGTGGTGAAGAACAAAGTGTGTGTTGGATATAGTCTGCAAAATGGGTCGTGAGGCAGACGTTACTCAGTGGCAAAAAGGAGCCATCGTGTTTGGCAGAGCCCACGGACACAAAATGTCTGAAGTAGCCCAATTTGTTGGTGTGTCAACGCGTACTGTCCAGCGAGTTTACAAAGAGTGGTGTAGTTCGCAATCAACTGACAATCGACGGCGTAACTGTGGCCGGAAAACAATTCCCGACAATAGGGGCCGCAGCCATGTTTCTCGTCTAGTAACTGCAAATCGTTTTCAACCAGAGAACAATTGCTCCAAGAAACCAATGAGGTTCTCCAGCGACCAATTTCCGAACGGACATTGCGACGAGAACTGCATGCGATGGACATCTGGAGCAGGGTACCACGGAAGAGGCCGCTGTTAACAGCAGTCACAAATTGGCACGTTTATAAATGGGCTCAGAGGCACAAAAACTGGACTGGGCGCAGATTGGAAACGTGTAATTTTGGTCCGATGAGTCCCGTTTTTGTTTGTTTCTCCAATGATTGGAGGCGACGAGTACATCGCAGGTCCAATGAAGCCTTTAATCCTGAATGCGTCGAAGGTGTTGTTCAGGCTGGAAACAGAAAGTGAAGCGCAGGAATAGACACCCACGGACTCTGGCGGAACTTCGGGACCGGCTGATGAACGAGTGGCAGCAAATCGATGTTCAGTACATGCACAACCTCGTAGAGTCTCTGCCTCGCCGGATTCGTGCGGTTATCAAGGCCAGAGGCGCCGTCACACGTTATTAGCTACATTCTGAGAGGGGTGACTAATTTTTTGTCCGGTGTGCTTATATATATTTATTATACCCAGGGGGTTTCCCGGTGAGTTTTTACCCCCAAGTATAATAGAAATTCTTCTAACAGAGTGCGCTGACCTCCACGTCACTTGCCGGGTTCGGGAGCTTCCTTAGCCCGTTTTTACACTCGTCGAATTTAAGCTTAATTATTATGCGATGGAATTAGAGTCTACTTTATTTTCAGGCACTTTAATTATATTTAGGTAAGCGGATTACAGGCGGTAATGTACAATGCTTTGTTTACGTCTTTATTTCACAAGGTCACCTAAGTTCACCGGGTTAAGATTTAGTTATTATTGTTCTAAGGGTGACAATTAAGGTTACCAGGAAATAATTGAATTTAGGACTACTGGCGCTTCCTCCAGTCAGATCCTGTAATTCCCATATTGCAATTTAATCCTTAATTTCTGATGTGAAATATACCCTTCACCCTGAGTGTCCTTTTCCGTTCCTTTAACCGATAATCTCGACGGCCTTGTTCTCGCGACACTGCCCTCGTGCCCTTTCTTAGGTTCCGTCAAAGCGTGGACTTATCCGTAGCCACAAAGCTTAGCTAATCATACGGAACAACTCGCGCCTCGTTGCTCGCTGGGACCGAGACCTGAACCTTCTCTCTCGAAGTTATGATTTACAAGCACCTCGTTCAATGGCCGGACCCTTTCTTTTATACGAAGTAATCCACATCTCTCATATGTCAGAGGTGTACGTCACCATGAGAACACGAGGCTTTGGTAATCCCCATGAGTCGAGGTTCCGATATCACAGCTCGGGACGGATGTGAGGTTTTAGCTGGGAAAGTACATGGGCCAACAGCCAGCGAACGATGTCACAAGAAAGCGTCAGAGCGTTCTTAGTTAGGCCGAATCTTGCATTTTCAGTTTTACGGGCGCTAGTTTGAGGGCGTAGGAGAGATTTGGGCGAGTTTGAGCGACCGTCTGGAGATAAAGTGACCGTCTGCTCTTGTCGTGAAGGTGGGCGTCATCGTGTACAATGGCCAATATCGCCAGAGACTTGCCTCGCGTACAATAGATTCGACCCTCTTTTAAAAAAAACAAAGAAAGAAAAACTTTGGGCGTCGCTTTCAATCGGAATATGAGTATTAAGGAAAGTCAGGGAAAAAACGCTACCCTTAACACAGGTACTGAGGTCACTCGAAAGTTCCAAGGAAATTATCTGTAGGAGTGAAGCTCCTCAGATCGGAATCGTTTGTCAGGACGCGAGTAGCGCGTCAATCGTATGATGGCAAAAGGTATGAGGAAGTTGGGGTGCTCTAAAATCCTGCTCCTGGAGGGGCCTCCTGAAGGCCTTCTCCTTCGTTATGAGGGGCCCCCTTACTTAAGTTCCTCACCCCATTTATGGGGTCTCACCTTCCTTAATGAAGGGTATTTGCCCCTTGAGGACTCCTTGCAGGGCCCCATCCTCCTTGAAAAAAAAAAAAAAAAGATAAAAAAAAAAATCAGCCTTGCCTTCCTCTTTGGGCAGAAAAAAAAATCGTTTTCACCTTCATTCAAAAAAAAAAAAAAAAAAAAAGAAAGGATTCGTCTTCACCTTCCTTCAAAAGAGAAAAAAAATTTAAGAAAGGATTCATCCTCGCCTTCCTCCAAGGGCTTCATCACAACCTTCTTTCACGAGAAAAATCTTCCTGTGGGGTTCTTTCAAGGTTTTTCGAAACAAACAAACAGACAAAAACAGACAATTAAATATTCGAGTACTTTATGTTCCGACGTGTTCGCGGTCCCCGTTAGTTTTGTCTGCAGGGGCAGTAAGTATTCTCACACCAGACTGATATTCTGTGTGTGTGTGTGTGTGTGTGTGTATATGTGTATAATATATATATATATATATATAGATATATATATATATATATATATATAGACGTTAATATCCGTACCATCGATTTAAAATAGTATAGAGTTCCGCAACAGATTATTACATATTTACTGATGCGTCCTACCAACATGTTTTATCCACAACAAATGTATAGTTCATGTACCGCAGAGAAATACGCAATAAAGGGGTAAAAAACATAAAGAACGATGAACGGAATATGCGTAAAAGATTAGTTGATCTGACCGATGCATCGCTTAAGATAATCTATTATCTGTGCCTAAAAACATTTTGATTGCAGAAATGTAGGATGCACTCAGGGTATTGCTCTCAAATTATTGGTAATCATCTTAATTCTGATGAAGCTAAACGTATGTCATTCAGGCGTATAGTTAATTTGTGGGGCTGGAATGTCACTACTAAGTACTTCAAAGTAATTCAATCGGATCCTTTTAAAGAGGTCAACTGCTTATTTTGTGTTAAATCCCCGTTAGAAACATTTATATCGCATAAAAGTATTGTCGAATTTCACGCGGAACCAGTTCTCCTTACTTTTAAATTTACGCTTTATCTTTAAAGTTCTCTATTTCCTTCCAATCTCTCTCGTATGCTATGTTTTAAAACTTTCACCTATCTTTTTTAATTTTCGTACATCTTTTATCAGAGCTTCCTAAACAGACATTCTCGTATAAGCCGTTGTTTGTAGTCTTTTGTGCACATTGTAATATTACATATTCTTATCATTTGTTTTCGTTTGTGCAATAACCTCAGCAAAATAACGACATTATAACGAGCTAGAAGATTTCAAGATGCGACACATCGGTACATGTATACTGTAGGCTTCATCTAAAATTTGACACTGAGAAGATAAGCATCCAACTTATTCATGTAGACATTTTAATTTTTAATACTAAGTGAATGTATAGCTAACAAGCTTTTCAAACACTTGCAGGAAGATTAAAACCTTGATTATAAAATGTCTTAAAATAATATTGTTTGTCTTAGCGTCATTACCGAATATGGAAAGCATCATGCACTTATAAGGATCTGTAGGTACTTATTTGAATGGCATGTATTGCACAGAGTGATGATGGTGTCTACAATATTAATCCTTTGTATCCCAAATTATTGTTTTGACCTAAAAATTTTAACATTTAAAAAATGTTAAAAATAGGTGTGGAAGCGAAACTTTGCTTAGAAATAACTAATTGCACTAGAAATTATATGGCGCCAATGACGCTGTCAAGTAATTAGAGACATTAACATAACTTTGGTACTTTGAATGGTACAAATAATTACAATATTTGGCCTTTGCTAAACAAACACAAGGATGGACCATAGTGCTTCGATTCATTAAGGTAGTTTTGGCGTTTGTTAAACGTAATGGGATATCACACTTTCTGCATTATAGACGAGAGTACCCTTCATATAGTTTCTGCATCTCTTTTTCGATTCTAAATGTCCAACACTATCAGATGTTGCTATACAATTAATTTTATACTCAGTTGCCATAAGCCACCATTGAATCTAGTCTGAGGAAAATACATATACTTTTTGTTGATGGGACCATGTGGAATCGCCGTCACACAAAGGGATTAATACTGAGACTAAGTTTACGTCATTAATAAGCTGTGGAGAAAAATACCGTGCATTATTAACGACAGGTGTGTAAATATACAACTTTTATTCCCCATAACTAATATAATGAAGGTTGTTAGAATGAAAAGCAATCTAACACAAAACAAGAAATTTATTATCAGTACAAATACATACACAGAAAATTGTTAAACGTGCATGGCAAACAGTGGTACAAAGGACATATAATAAAAAGGTGCAACAGGCACATACATAGTTTAAATACTGGTAAGCATTACAAGGTAAGCATCTAGTTAATACAGTACCCAAAGGGCACGGTATCATAGGTACCAGGTACCTGGTAGCGCTTCCTATAGGTGTTACGGCACACCTTTGTACCCCTAAGTTCCTTCACACACCCTAATTTCTGTGTCAAAGTTAACCACCCGCCGATTCGCCTGGTTAAACGTGATGCCCTTTGCCTTCACGATATATTTCATATCCTCCCCTATCCTCACTGGTACCCCATAAGTTTTCGGTCCTGTTGAGACAAAAGAGTCGGCGTATGCGGTGTCTCCATACTCATCCTTGATCTCGTCTTTTAACTCACCGAGGAATTCAACAATAGGAGGCATGTATTCACCCTCCCTCTCTGTGAATAACACACTATCTGTATCGGCGTACAATACTCTCCGCCCAAGAGAATGCAATAAGTCCCAAAGTTTGATGCGTTCGTAGGCTGCTGTGAAGCTGGCTACAGGAATGTTTGTAACCCGTGAGTTGTCTGTGGCCAATTCGGTGTTCTTGTACTTTATTATGATCCCTAGACACTGAGGAAATACCGAGCATCTTGAAAAGAGCAAACATTGTCCCTATATATAAAGGAGGGGACAGATCTCAAGCAAAGAACTATAGACCAGTGTCATTGACGTCCCACCTCACCAAAGTATTTGAAAGAATAGTTAGAGAGAAAATTTATGATTTCCTGGAGACACGGGAAAGATTCAACGAAAATCAGCATGGATTCCGATCAGGTAGATCATGCCTATCGCAACTAATAGAGCACTACAACAATATCCTACATGCATTGGAAGGCAATGACAACTACGATGTTACATACACAGATTTTGCTAAAGCTTTCGATAAATGTGACCATGGTATAATAGCACATAAAATTAAAGACATGGGAATAACAGGCAAAGTGGGAAAATGGATCTATAACTTCCTTAGTGATCGTCTGCAGGTCGTCAAAATTCAAGGTATATCATCATCAGAATCGGAAGTACGCAGCTCAGTACCACAAGGGACAGTACTAGCCCCACTCCTGTTCATTATCATGCTAACAGACATAGACAGCGGAGTAAACAGCAATAGTATAGTAACATCCTTTGCAGACGATACAAAGATCAGCAGAAAAATCAGCGATGTACATGACGTAGAGGCCTTGCAGAGGGACACGAAGAAAATATACAAATGGTCAGAAGACAACATGTCATTCAACGCCGAGAAATTTCAGCTCTTGAGATATGGTAGAAAAGAAGAACTTAAACAGACTGCATATTATGCTCCAGATAGACAGGAAATTCAGAGAAGCATGAAAGCGATTGATCTCGGGATAATAATGACAGATGATGCGAAATTCGAAACACAAAATCAGATAGCGATAAATAAAGCAAAAAGAGTCGCCGGACAGGTTCTAACAACGTTCAAGAGAAGGGACAGGACAGTAATGATTCCCCTGCTAAAAACACTGATTATATCAAAATTTGAATACTGCTCAGTTTTGACGTCCCCATATAAACAGGAAGAAACTAATAAACTAGAAGAAACGCAAGGGCATTTCACAGCCAAGATTGATGGCTGCAAAGAACTCAACTACTGGGAAAGACTACGTAAACTAAATCTGTACTCACTGGAAAGAAGAAGAGAGAGGTACATCATAATCTACATATGGAAAATGATCGGAAAACTGGTACCAAACCTAAAACTAAACCCAATTACCATTCAAACAACACTGGAAAATAGGAAAGGCAGAATGTGTAGTGTTCTCAAATTAAAGGCCCGACAAGGGACCTCTTCAACCCTGAAGGAAAATAGCTTGGTTGTCAGGGGGCCAAGACTTTTCAACCAGCTTCATAAGGACCTCAGAAACGTAACGGGGGTGAAAGTTGAAGTCTTTAAGAAAAGACTGGATGCCTGGCTCAGGACAGTACCAGATGAGCCAGGCGTGCCTGGCTATGTACGGTGGAGAGCGCAAGAAAGCAACTCGCTCCTCCACCAGGCCAGACCTAGAGGCGGGGCAACCAGCTTGACCTCCGTGTGAAGAGAGACCAACACACGAAACAACATAAGGTATATATATACAGGGTGTCCCAGAATTAACTATCTATTTCAATGAAATCGGACAAATTTAATAAAAACTGACATAATTTTGTGTTTATTACTAAATTATGATACAAAAACAAATAGATTTATAAATCATAAGTCAAAACTTTATTGAGAAGTTTCAACATGTGCACCGTCTGTATCTCTGCAAATTTCAAATCTATCCTCAGCGCTGCGAAACACATTTTGAAGCATTTCAGGTGTTATCTCCCGCACTGTCAACTGGATGCGTTCTTTAAGTTCAGCTAAACTATTGATCTTTTGGCGATAAACCTTTGTTTTTATGAAACCCCATGCAAAGAAATCCAGGGGTGTCAAATCCGGAGAACGCGGAGGCCAAGGTCGAGGTCCTCCACGTCCAATCCACCGATTCGGAAGGCGTCTGTTGAGGTATTCTCGAACAATTAGAGCATAATGACATGGTGCTCCATCTTGTTGAAACACAACATTATCAACAATGCCATCATCAAGAAGCTGTGGTTCGAGAAACTGCTGAAGCATATCAAGGTAGACGGTACCTGTTACAGTTGCTTCCGCAAAGAAGAATGGGCCATAAATTTTGGATTTGGTCATTCCAAGCCACAAGTTAACTTTTGGAGAGTCTCTTTGCCATTCTATGACTTCAGACGGTCTTTCATTGGACCAGATACGACAGTTGTGTCGATTGACTTTACCACACGTGTGGAAAGTCGCCTCATCACTGAATAAGATGTTATCCAATAAACTTTCATTTTCGATTTGATCCGCAATTTCTGCACACCTTGCTGCTCGATTTGGATAATCCTCTTCATTTAGGGCATGCAGTACTTGAATATGATAAGCCTTGTTCATCAGTTTCGAACGCAACATTCTATGAACTGTTGTCTTGGATATGTTGAGTCTTCGACCGGCCTCCCTAACCGAAGTTGTTGGTTAATCCTCAAACAATTGTCGTACCTGTTTGGTACTGTTACGTGCTGTCCTTGGGCGTCCTCTTCCCACCTCGTGGTGTACGGATCCAGTTCTTTTAAATTTGTTCACAAGTTCACGAATCGCTTTGTCTGTAGGACCGGTTCTGTGGAATCTTCTTGTAAATTTTTCTCTGATTTCATTACATTGCATTCCTTTGATACCGGATGTTACAGCAAAGATGCGTTCTTGCGTATTCATTATTAATAGGGTTCTGAAAGAGAATGAAAATAAAACTATTAAAAACTATGAAAAAAATATGAAAATAAAATTATGAAAAAAATTTAGAAATTTATACATTTTTAACACATATTAAACATGATAAACATAAATAAAAGTGTGTTTTTAAAAAATTTGTCCGATTTCATTGAAATAGATAGTTAATTCTGGGACACCCTGTATATATGTATATATATATATATATATTATATATATATATTATATTATATATATATATATATATTATATTATATATACATATTATTTATATATATATATATATATATATATATATATATAATATTATATATTATATATATATGGGAATGAACCTCAGAATGGTCCCCTGAGTTTTTTATGATACACCACAGACCGTGCATGGAACAAGGAACTCTTCTGGGATAATTAAATCCACTATAGTCCGAATAAGTAATGGTAAATGACAAATACCATAGTTTTTCTTTTTCATAGATCCATGTCCCAAAGCTGGATCCTGTCTGCTTTGCAGATAGCTGGTGAAGGAAGCTATATTTGTGGGATCTCTTTGCGAGTGACCCGTTGCCCACGTCGGGCTAGCATCATGAAAAAGAAAAACTATGGTATTTGTCATTTACCATTACTTATTCGGACTATAGTGGATTTAATTATCCCAGAAGAGTTCCTTGTTCCATGCACGGTCTGTGTGTATCATATATATATATATATATATATATATATATATATATATATATATATATTGTGTATATATATATATAATAATATGATGAATAAAACCACGAAGGAAAGGAAACACAAAAAGGTGCTCAAGCGCTTTCGTCTAATGACATCCTCAGGAACACTGAAGTACATAAAAGGTTACGGCATATATATAGGTTACAGAAAAAAAAAAAAAAAATAATAAATAAATAAATAACATACATACACACAAACATATATATATATACACATACATATCTACACACACACACATATATAGGGTGAACCAAATGTAGGTGGACAGTAAATGATAACGTTTATTTTGAGAATACATATTTAATTTTTTTGTATACTATAATACAAAATAAAATTTAAATAAATTTAGTTATAATATTTAATATATAAAACACCAACACCATAGTTATAATGAACACCATAGTTATAATATAATATAACACAAACCGTATTCAACCTACTGTCCACCTACTTTTGGTTCACCGTGTATATATATAATATATATTATATATTATATGCAATAAACGAAGTAAAAATAAAAATTAAAAATTAAAGGATTAACAAAGAGGCATACAGATTTGTAAAGAAAAATATCGATTTTTAGCAGATCAAGTGAATTATAAAAATACAAATTTATACTAGAAATTTGCCCGGGTTTTAACACTTTGCCTTTTATAGTCAAGTTTCGATATATATAAAAATAAAATGAAGATTAAAAGTTAATAAAGTAGCATACAAGTTTACCAAAGATTTAGCGTCCTACCCTTTTTATCTAAATCTGTTTTGAAGGAATTCAAAACAACAGGATAGAGTTGAAAACGACCTTTGCTTATGTTGAAGTTATTTGAAAGTTGGATAATGGCAGACTCAAGAATATTTCTATTAACAATGTTGCTAGAGTGAAATAAAACTGAAGCATTATTCCAATCAATAAAGTGGGATAACTCTGACAAATGGACAAAAAGAGCACTGGACAACTGTCCTGTTCTAACGGAATATTGATGCTGTTTTATACGTGTGTGCAAATCCTTTCCCGTCTGACCTATGTAAAAGGAATCACATGTTTACACCCAATTTTATAGATAATGCCTGAATTATTGGTAGGGCTATTTTTTACTATGATATTTTTCACAATATTTTTATATGAAAATACTACATTAATATCCAAAAGTTTAAGTACATTAGCAATGCCTAAAAAGCCCGGGAAAAATGGAAGTACTAAAATATTTTTTGACAAAGTACGAGTGTTATTATTCACACGATAGAAAGTTCGTTTTGCCTTGTTGAGACAAGATTCCATAAACGCAGATGGATAACACAGATCACTTCCAATACCGTTGATTTTTTCCAATTCGGCATCGATGTATTCCGGACTGGCGATCCTAAGGGCGCGGAGAAACATTGATGAAAAAATGGCCTTCTTAGTGGGGGTGTCATGTCCCGAGTAAAAGTGTACGTAGGACAAATTGTTTGTTGTTTTCCGATAGATGCTAAACTTAAAACCTGGGCTTTCCCTATGTACACGCACATCCAAAAATGGGATTGAATTGTCTTGTTCCACTTCTAAAGTAAACTTAATGGAGGGGACTTGATCATTTAACTGAAGGAGGAAGTTATCCAGGTCACGATTCATGGGCCAGATAAACAAAATATCGTCGACGTACCGCAACCAAGGGATGCCAACCCCCAGGATTCTCGGAATGTAAGTAATTTCGAAAAACTCCATATAAATATTGGAGAGGAGGGGCGATAAGGGGTTGCCCATGGCCATCCCAAACACTTGTTGATAATACTCGTTATTGAAAGTGAATTTACAGTCTTTGATGCAAAGCTTAATAAGTTCCAAAACAATGTGTGAAGGTAGTGGCAGGTCATACTTATGTAATTCTTGGGAGAGAAAGTCAAGCATATCATCAATCGGCACTCTTGTAAACAATGAACAAACGTCAAAACTGATCAATCTATCGTTAGTTTCAGTACGTGCATTATTCAATTTTTCAGTAAGATCCATGGAATTTTTTACATGTGAAACAGAGATAGTTCGGAGAATGGGGGACAAGACTTTGACAAGTCATTTGGAGAGTTTATAAGTAATAGGGCCCACCGAGCTAATAATAGGGCGCATAGGGTTGCCAGGTTTGTGGGTTTTAATAAGACCATAAAGGTAGGGCAGAGAAGGTGAAGTGGACATGAAAAGCGGAATTAAGTCCTTATGATCTTTGAGAATGCGTTTCAAGCCACTATTAAATGATTTGATGACGTCATCCTGCGGGTTCTTCCTAAGTTTGCTGTATGTGGCGGGGTCCTGGAGAAGCTCGTTCATCTTTCCGATGTAGTCCACTTTGTCCATAATAACTATGGTGTTAGCCTTGCCTTGTCTGCTTTAGTAATATGGAGCTCCCCATCTTTTTTTAATTGTGAGAGGCCATCGCGAAAACGTTTAGGAAAGTTATCTTCGTAATTACCTTTCGCCGCACTATAAACGAGGCCTTAACTTTACACTGTTTTTCAAAACACGCGAGACAGTAACAAATTTGTAAAGCCGAAGGTTTTTTAACAATAAAAAAGGACATACCATATCCAAGGGCACTTTTTGCATCGTCACTAATGTTTTTCGAAGAAAGGTTCAAAACACACTTTGAGCTTGCTTTTTTACTCCACTGACTATTTCCAATGAGACTTTTAATTTTCCGATCCAAAATGTTACGAAGTGAAGTAGTTCTCCGACGCAACTCGTTGTAAATTTCATCAAACAAAGGTTGGATCCACGGTTGGGGAATAACGGTTACAAAATTATGTTTGGCGATGTTTAAATTTTTGAAAGGGGACCACTCATTTTGTCTGGTGACTTCAATATGTTTCTTTAAAATTAATCTGCTGAAGATGTTGAACGGATGGTCGTCAATTTCTCTGAGGCGAATCGGAAGCAGGGATTTGGGAAGAACTTGCTCCTCTACACAATTAGTAAGAAACTTTCGTCGGATACGAATTGCATTCCCCTTCATTAATGTAGAAGAAAACACGGACACAAACGGAGACAAGAGAGGGAACAGCAAGCCGAAGGAATGCGTGGTGTTCATTATATGAAAACTAGTACAGTTCCCGCCGCTTCGCTGACGGTTAGACAGGCTAAACTACTAAAAAGAACCCAGCCGTGAAAATTTTGAGCTTCACATTGTGTCAACATTTCTGAATCTGGTATCTCCCAAAACCTCCTCACCACCATTCATACAACTTGGGGGCTAACCCCCTCCCCCATTACCCCACCCATCCCCCATTACCCCACCCATCCCCCATTACCCCCACCCCCACCCTTCCCCCATTGCTAAACTACAGAAAAGAACACAGTCATGAAAATCTTGAGCTTCACATTGCCGCCCGTAATACAATTAATGAATTTTTTTCTCACAATTTTTTCTCACAATTTCTGAAAGTGTGACAGACAGCTCTCTTATTATAATATTCCTTCAGAGCGTGACACAATTCTGCAACAAACAGACAGACAAACAAACAAACAAACAAAACTGAGCTATTATTATAATGGGGATTATTTCCTGAAAGTAACACGTGAAAAATATTTATGATGAATAAAACCACGAAGGAAAGGAAACACAAAAAGGTGCTCAAGCGCTTTCGTCTAATGACATCCTCAGGAACACTGAAGTACATAAAAGGTTACGGCCTATATATAGGTTACAGAAAGAAAAAAAAAGAAAAAAAAATAAAATAAATAAATAAATAAATAACATACATACACACAAACATATATATATATATATATATATATATATATATATATATATACACATACGTATCTACACATATATATCTATATATATATGCAATAAACGGAGAAGTAAAAATAAGAATTAAAAATTAAAGGATTAACAGAGGCATACAGATTTGTAAGGAAAAATATTGATTTTTAGCAAAAGATCAAATGAATTATAAAAATACAAATTTATACTGGAAATCTGCCCGGGTTTTAACACTTTACCTTTTATAGTCAAGTTTCGGTATATATAAAAATAAAATGAAGATTAAAAGTTAATAAAGTAGCATACAAGTTTACCAAAGATTTAGCGTCCTACCCTTTTTCTCTAAATCTGTTTTGAAGGAATTCAAAACAACAGGATCGAGTTGAAAAAGACCTTTGCTTATGTTGAAGTTATTTGAAAGTTGGATAATGGCAGACTCAAGAATATTTCTATTAACAATGTTGCTAGAGTGAAATAAAACTGAAGCATTATTCCAATCAATACAGTGGGATAACTCTGACAAATGGACAAAAAGAGCATTGGACAACTGTCCTGTTCTAACGGAATATTGATGCTGTTTTATACGTGTGTGCAAATCCTTTCCCGTCTGACCTATGTAAAAGGAATCACATTGTTTACACCCAATTTATAGATAATGCCTGAATTATTGGTAGGGCTATTGTCTCTTGTCTCTTGTCTCCGTTTGTGTCCGTGTTTTCTTCTACATTAATGAAGGGGCATGCAATTCGTATCCGACGAAAGTTTCTTACTATTGTCTAGAGGAGCAAGTTCTTCGCAAATCCCTGCTTCCGATTCGCCTCAGACAAATTGACGACCATCCGTTCAACAACTTCAGCAGATTAATTTTAAAGAAACGTATTGAAGTCACCAGACAAAATGAATGGTCCGCCTTCAAAAATTTAAACATCGCCAAACATAATTTTAACCGTTATTCCCCAACCGTGGATCCAACCTTTGTTTGATGAAATTTACAACGAGTTGCGTCGGAGAACTACTTCACTTCGTAACATTTTGGATCGGAAAATTAAAAGTCTCATTCGAAATAGTCAGTGGAGTAAAAAAGCAAGCTCAAAGTGTGTTTTGAACCTTTCTTCGAAAAACATTAGTGACGATGCAAAAAGTGCCCTTGGATATGGTATGTCCTTTTTTATTGTTAAAAAACCTTCGGCTTTACAAATTTGTTACAGTCTCGCGTTTTTGAAAAACAGTGTAAAGTTAAGGCCTCGTTTATAGTGCGGCGAAAGGTAATTACGAAGATAACTTTCCTAAACGTTTTCGCGATGGCCTCTCACAATTAAAAAAAGATGGGGAGCTCCATATTACTAATGCAGACAAGGCAAGGCTAACACCATAGTTATTATGGACAAAGTGGACTACATCGGAAAGATGAACGAGCTTCTCCAGGACCCCGCCACATACAGCAAACTTAGGAAGAACCCGCAGGATGACGTCATCAAATCATTTAATAGTGGCTGAAACGCATTCTCAAAGATCATAAGGACTTAATTCCGCTTTTCATGTCCACTTCACCTTCTCTGCCCTACCTTTACGGTCTTATTAAAACCCACAAACCTGGCAACCCTATGCGCACTATTATTAGCTCGGTGGGCTCTATTACTTATAAACTCTCCAAATGGCTTGTCAAAGTCTTGTCCCCCATTCTCGGAACTATCTCTGATTCACATGTAAAAAATTCCATGGATCTTACTGAAAAATTGAATAATGCACGTACTGAAACTAACGATAGATTGATCAGTTTTGACGTTTGTTCATTGTTTACAAGAGTGCCGATTGATGATATGCTTGACTTTCTCTCCCAAGAATTACATAAGTATGACCTGCCACTACCTTCACACATTGTTTTGGAACTTATTAAGCTTTGCATCAAAGACTGTAAATTCACTTTCAATAACGAGTATATAATCACAAGTGTTTGGGATGGCCATGGGCAACCCCTTATCGCCCCTCCTCTCCAATATTTATATGGAGTTTTTCGAAATTACTTACATTCCGAGAATCCTGGGGGTTGGCATCCCTTGGATGGGGTACGTCGACTATATTTTGTGTATCCTGCCCATGAATCGTGACCTGGATAACTTCCTCCTTCAGTTAAATGATCAAGTCCCCTCCATTAAGTTTACTTTAGAAGTGGAACAAGACAATTCAATCCCATTTTTGGATGTGCGTGTACATAGGGAAAGCCCAGGTTTTAAGTTTAGTATCTATCGGAAAACAACAAACAATTTGTCCTACGTACACTTTTACTCGGGACATGACACCCCCACTAAGAAGGCCATTTTTTCATCAATGTTTCTCCGCGCCCTTAGGATCGCCAGTCCGGAATACATCGATGCCGAATTGGAAAAAATCAACGGTATTGGAAGTGATCTGTGTTATCCATCTGCGTTTATGGAATCTTGTCTCAACAAGGCAAAACGAACTTTCTATCGTGTGAATAATAACACTCGTACTTTGTCAAAAAATATTTTAGTACTTCCATTTTTCCCTGGCTTTTTAGGCATTGCTAATGTACTTAAACTTTTGGATATTAATGTAGTATTTTCATATAAAAATATTGTGAAAAATATCATAGTAAAAAATACCCCTACCAATAATTCAGGCATTATCTATAAAATTGGGTGTAAACAATGTGATTCCTTTTACATAGGTCAGACGGGAAAGGATTTGCACACACGTATAAAACAGCATCAATATTCCGATAGAACAGGACAGTTGTCCAGTGCTCTTTTTGTCCATTTGTCAGAGTTATCCCACTGTATTGATTGGAATAATGCTTCAGTTTTATTTCACTCTAGCAACATTGTTAATAGAAATATTCTTGAGTCTGCCATTATCCAACTTTCAAATAACTTCAACATAAGCAAAGGTCTTTTTCAACTCGTTCCTGTTGTTTTGAAATCCTTCAAAACAGATTTAGATAAAAAGGGTAGGACGCTAAATCTTTGGTAAACTTGTATGCTACTTTATTAACTTTTAATCTTCATTTCATTTTTATATATATCGAAACTTGACTATAAAAGGCAAAGTGTTAAAACCCGGGCAGATTTCCAGTATAAATTTGTATTTTTATAATTCATTTGATCTTGTGCTAAAAATAGATATTTTTCCTTACAAATCTGTATGCCTCTTTGTTAATCCTTTAATTTTTAATTTATATTTTTACTTCTCCGTTTATTGCATATATATATATATATATATATATATGTGTGTAGCTATGTATGTGTATATATATATATATAATATATGTTTGTGTGTATGTATATTATTTATTTATTTTTTTTTTTTTTTTCTGTAACCTCTATATAGGCCGTAACCTTTTATGTACTTCAGTGTTCCTGAGGATGTCATTAGACGAAAGCGCTTCAGCACCTTTTTGTGTTTCCTTTCCTTCGTGGTTTTATTCATCATAAATATTTTTCACGTGTTACTTTTGTGAAATAATTTTCATATATATATATATATATATATATAAAAATATATATATATATATATATAAAAAATCTATATATATATATATATATATATATATATATATATATATATATATATATATATATATATATATATATATATATATATATATATATATATATATATATATATATTTATATTTATATGAAAATTATTTCACAAAAGTAACACGTGAAAAATATTTATGATGAATAAAACCACGAAGGAAAGGAAACACAAAAAGGTGCTGAAGCGCTTTCGTCTAATGACATCCTCAGGAACACTGAAGTACATAAAAGGTTACGGCCTATATAGAGGTTACAGGAAGAAAAAATAAATAAATAAATAAATAAATAACATACATACACACAAACATATATATATATATATATATATATATATATATATATACTATATATATATATACACATACATAGCTACACACATATATATATACATATATATATATATATATATATATGCAATAAACGGAGAAGTAAAAATAAAAATTAAAGGATTAACAAAGAGGCATACAGATTTGTAAGGAAAAATATCTATTTTTAGCACAAGATCAAATGAATTATAAAAATACAAATTTATACTGGAAATCTGCCAGGGTTTTAACACTTTGCCTTTTATAGTCAAGTTTCGATATATATAAAAATAAAATGAAGATTAAAAGTTAATAAAGTAGCATACAAGTTTACCAAAGATTTAGCGTCCTACCCTTTTTATCTAAATCTGTTTTGAAGGAATTCAAAACAACAGGATCGAGTTGAAAAAGACCTTTGCTTATGTTGAAGTTATTTGAAAGTTGGATAATGGCAGACTCAAGAATATTTCTATTAACAATGTTGCTAGAGTGAAATAAAACTGAAGCATTATTCCAATCAATACAGTGGGATAACTCTGACAAATGGACAAAAAGAGCACTGGACAACTGTCCTGTTCTAACGGAATATTGATGCTGTTTTATACGTGTGTGCAAATCCTTTCCCGTCTGACCTATGTAAAAGGAATCACATTGTTTACACCCAATTTTATAGATAATGCCTGAATTATTGGTAGGGCTATTGTCTCTTGTCTCTTGTCTCCGTTTGTGTCCGTGTTTTCTTCTACATTAATGAAGGGGCATGCAATTCGTATCCGACGAAAGTTTCTTACTAATTGTCTAGAGGAGCAAGTTCTTCGCAAATCCCTGCTTCCGATTCGCCTCAGACAAATTGACGACCATCCGTTCAACAACTTCAGCAGATTAATTTTAAAGAAACGTATTGAAGTCACCAGACAAAATGAATGGTCCGCCTTCAAAAATTTAAACATCGCCAAACATAATTTTGTAACCGTTATTCCCCAACCGTGGATCCAACCTTTGTTTGATGAAATTTACAACGAGTTGCGTCGGAGAACTACTTCACTTCGTAACATTTTGGATCGGAAAATTAAAAGTCTCATTCGAAATAGTCAGTGGAGTAAAAAAGCAAGCTCAAAGTGTGTTTTGAACCTTTCTTCGAAAAACATTAGTGACGATGCAAAAAGTGCCCTTGGATATGGTATGTCCTTTTTTATTGTTAAAAAACCTTCGGCTTTACAAATTTGTTACAGTCTCGCGTGTTTTGAAAAACAGTGTAAAGTTAAGGCCTCGTTTATAGTGCGGCGAAAGGTAATTACGAAGATAACTTTCCTAAACGTTTTCGCGATGGCCTCTCACAATTAAAAAAAGATGGGGAGCTCCATATTACTAAAGCAGACAAGGCAAGGCTAACACCATAGTTATTATGGACAAAGTGGACTACATCGGAAAGATGAACGAGCTTCTCCAGGACCCGCCACATACAGCAAACTTAGGAAGAACCCGCAGGATGACGTCATCAAATCATTTAATAGTGGCTTGAAACGCATTCTCAAAGATCATAAGGACTTAATTCCGCTTTTCATGTCCACTTCACCTTCTCTGCCCTACCTTTACGGTCTTATTAAAACCCACAAACCTGGCAACCCTATGCGCACTATTATTAGCTCGGTGGGCTCTATTACTTATAAACTCTCCAAATGGCTTGTCAAAGTCTTGTCCCCCATTCTCGGAACTATCTCTGATTCACATGTAAAAATTCCATGGATCTTACTGAAAAATTGAATAATGCACGTACTGAAACTAACGATAGATTGATCAGTTTTGACGTTTGTTCATTGTTTACAAAGTGCCGATTGATGATATGCTTGACTTTCTCTCCCAAGAATTACATAAGTATGACCTGCCACTACCTTCACACATTGTTTTGGAACTTATTAAGCTTTGCATCAAAGACTGTAAATTCACTTTCAATAACGAGTATTATCAACAAGTGTTTGGGATGGCCATGGGCAACCCCTTATCGCCCCTCCTCTCCAATATTTATATGGAGTTTTTCGAAATTACTTACATTCCGAGAATCCTGGGGTTGGCATCCCTTGGTGGGGTACGTCGACTATATTTTGTGTATCTGCCCATGAATCGTGACCTGGATAACTTCCTCCTTCAGTTAAATGATCAAGTCCCCTCCATTAAGTTTACTTTAGAAGTGGAACAAGACAATTCAATCCCATTTTTGGATGTGCGTGTACATAGGGAAAGCCCAGGTTTTAAGTTTAGTATCTATCGGAAAACAACAAACAATTTGTCCTACGTACACTTTTACTCGGGACATGACACCCCCACTAAGAAGGCCATTTTTTCATCAATGTTTCTCCGCGCCCTTAGGATCGCCAGTCCGGAATACATCGATGCCGAATTGGAAAAAATCAACGGTATTGGAAGTGATCTGTGTTATCCATCTGCGTTTATGGAATCTTGTCTCAACAAGGCAAAACGAACTTTCTATCGTGTGAATAATAACACTCGTACTTTGTCAAAAAATATTTTAGTACTTCCATTTTTCCCGGGCTTTTTAGGCATTGCTAATGTACTTAAACTTTTGGATATTAATGTAGTATTTTCATATAAAAATATTGTGAAAAATATCATAGTAAAAAATAGCCCTACCAATAATTCAGGCATTATCTATAAAATTGGGTGTAAACAATGTGATTCCTTTTACATAGGTCAGACGGGAAAGGATTTGCACACACGTATAAAACAGCATCAATATTCCGTTAGAACAGGACAGTTGTCCAGTGCTCTTTTTGTCCATTTGTCAGAGTTATCCCACTGTATTGATTGGAATAATGCTTCAGTTTTATTTCACTCTAGCAACATTGTTAATAGAAATATTCTTGAGTCTGCCATTATCCAACTTTCAAATAACTTCAACATAAGCAAAGGTCTTTTTCAACTCGATCCTGTTGTTTTGAATTCCTTCAAAACAGATTTAGATAAAAAGGGTAGGACGCTAAATCTTTGGTAAACTTGTATGCTACTTTATTAACTTTTAATCTTCATTTTATTTTTATATATCGAAACTTGACTATAAAAGGCAAAGTGTTAAAACCCGGGCAGATTTCCAGTATAAATTTGTATTTTTATAATTCATTTGATCTTGTGCTAAAAATCGATATTTTTCCTTACAAATCTGTATGCCTCTTGTAATCCTTTAATTTTTAATTTTATATTTTTACTTCTCCGTTTATTGCATATATATATATATATATATATATATATATAATAATATTATACACACATATATATATATATATATATATGCAATAAACGGAGAAGTAAAATATAAATTAAAAATTAAAGGATTAACAAAGAGGCATACAGATTTGTAAGGAAAAATATCTATTTTTAGCACAAGATCAAATGAATTATAAAAATACAAATTTATACTGGAAATCTGCCCGGGTTTTAACACTTTGCCTTTTATAGTCAAGTTTCGATATATATAAAAAAAATGAAGATTAAAAGTTAATAAAGTAGCATACAAGTTTACCAAAGATTTAGCGTCCTACCCTTTTTATCTAAATCTGTTTTGAAGGAATTCAAAACAACAGGATCGAGTTGAAAAAGACCTTTGCTTATGTTGAAGTTATTTGAAAGTTGGATAATGGCAGACTCAAGAATATTTCTATTAACAATGTTGCTAGAGTGAAATAAAACTGAAGCATTATTCCAATCAATACAGTGGGATAACTCTGACAAATGGACAAAAAGAGCACTGGACAACTGTCCTGTTCTAACGGAATATTGATGCTGTTTTATACGTGTGTGCAAATCCTTTCCCGTCTGACCTATGTAAAAGGAATCACATTGTTTACACCCAATTTTATAGATAATGCCTGAATTATTGGTAGAGGTATTTTTTACTATGATATTTTTCACAATATTTTTATATGAAAATACTACATTAATATCCAAAAGTTTAAGTACATTAGCAATGCCTAAAAAGCCAGGGAAAAATGGAAGTACTAAATATTTTTTGACAAAGTACGAGTGTTATTATTCACACGATAGAAAGTTCGTTTTGCCTTGTTGAGACAAGATTCCATAAACGCAGATGGATAACACAGATCACTTCCAATACCGTTGATTTTTTCCAATTCGGCATCGATGTATTCCGGACTGGCGATCCTAAGGGCGCGGAGAAACATTGATGAAAAAATGGCCTTCTTAGTGGGGGTGTCATGTCCCGAGTAAAAGTGTACGTAGGACAAATTGTTTGTTGTTTTCCGATAGATACTAAACTTAAAACCTGGGCTTTCCCTATGTACACGCACATCCAAAAATGGGATTGAATTGTCTTGTTCCACTTCTAAAGTAAACTTAATGGAGGGGACTTGATCATTTAACTGAAGGAGGAAGTTATCCAGGTCACGATTCATGGGCAGATACACAAAATATCGTCGACGTACCCATCCAAGGGATGCCAACCCCCAGGATTCTCGGAATGTAAGTAATTTCGAAAAACTCCATATAAATATTGGAGAGGAGGGGCGATAAGGGGTTGCCCATGGCCATCCCAAACACTTGTTGATAATACTCGTTATTGAAAGTGAATTTACAGTCTTTGATGCAAAGCTTAATAAGTTCCAAAACAATGTGTGAAGGTAGTGGCAGGTCATACTTATGTAATTCTTGGGAGAGAAAGTCAAGCATATCATCAATCGGCACTCTTTAAACAATGAACAAACGTCAAAACTGATCAATCTATCGTTAGTTTCAGT
>JAJOZX010018029.1:42500-47318 GCA_023014485.1 Bathynomus jamesi
AATTGGGTGTAAACAATGTGATTCCTTTTACATAGGTCAGACGGGAAAGGATTTGCACACACGTATAAAACAGCATCAATATTCCGTTAGAACAGGACAGTTGTCCAATGCTCTTTTTGTCCATTTGTCAGAGTTATCCCACTGTATTGATTGGAATAATGCTTCAGTTTTATTCACTCTAGCAACATTGTTAATAGAAATATTCTTGAGTCTGCCATTATCCAACTTTCAAATAACTTCAACATAAGCAAAGGTCTTTTTCAACTCGATCCTGTTGTTTTGAATTCCTTCAAAACAGATTTAGAGAAAAAGGGTAGGACGCTAAATCTTTGGTAAACTTGTATGCTACTTTATTAACTTTTAATCTTCATTTTATTTTTATATATACCGAAACTTGACTATAAAAGGTAAAGTGTTAAAACCCGGCAGATTTCCAGTATAAATTTGTATTTTTATAATTCATTTGATCTTTGCTAAAAATCAATATTTTTCCTTACAAATCTGTATGCCTCTGTTAATCCTTTAATTTTTAATTCTTATTTTTACTTCTCCGTTTATTGCATATATATATAGATATATATGTGTAGATACGTATGTGTATATATATATATATATATATATATATATATATATATATATGTTTGTGTGTATGTATGTTATTTATTTATTTATTTTTTTATTTTTTTTCTTTTTTTTTCTTTCTGTAACCTATATATAGGCCGTAACCTTTTATGTACTTCAGTGTTCCTGAGGATGTCATTAGACGAAAGCGCTTGAGCACCTTTTTGTGTTTCCTTTCCTTCGTGGTTTTATTCATCATAAATATTTTCACTGTTACTTTCAGGAAATAATCCCCATTATAATAATAGCTCAGTTTTGTTTGTTTGTTTGTTTGTCTGTCTGTTTGTTGCAGAATTGTGTCACGCTCTGAAGGAATATTATAATAAGAGAGCTGTCTGTCACACTTTCAGAAATTGTGAGAAAAATTGTGAGAAAAAAATTCATTAATTGTATTACGGGCGGCAATGTGAAGCTCAAGATTTTCATGACTGTGTTCTTTTCTGTAGTTTAGCATGGGGGAAGGGTGGGGGTGGGGTAATGGGGGATGGGTGGGGTAATGGGGGATGGGTGGGGTAATGGGGGAGGGGGTTTAGCCCCCAAGTTGTATGAATGGTGGTGAGGAGGTTTTGGGAGATACCAGATTCAGAAATGTTGACACAATGTGAAGCTCAAAATTTTCACGGCTGGGTTCTTTTTAGTAGTTTAGCCTGTCTAACCGTCAGCGAAGCGGCGGGAACTGTACTAGTTTTCATATAATGAACACCACGCATTCCTTCGGCTTGCTGTTCCCTCTCTTGTCTCCGTTTGTGTCCGTGTTTTCTTCTACATTAATGAAGGGAATGCAATTCGTATCCGACGAAAGTTTCTTACTAATTGTGTAGAGGAGCAAGTTCTTCCCAAATCCCTGCTTCCGATTCGCCTCAGAGAAATTGACGACCATCCGTTCAACATCTTCAGCAGATTAATTTTAAAGAACATATTGAAGTCACCAGACAAAATGAGTGGTCCCCTTTCAAAAATTTAAACATCGCCAAACATAATTTTGTAACCGTTATTCCCCAACCGTGGATCCAACCTTTGTTTGATGAAATTTACAACGAGTTGCGTCGGAGAACTACTTCACTTCGTAACATTTTGGATCGGAAAATTAAAAGTCTCATTGGAAATAGTCAGTGGAGTAAAAAAGCAAGCTCAAAGTGTGTTTTGAACCTTTCTTCGAAAAACATTAGTGACGATGCAAAAAGTGCCCTTGGATATGGTATGTCCTTTTTTATTGTTAAAAAACCTTCGGCTTTACAAATTTGTTACTGTCTCGCGTGTTTTGAAAACAGTGTAAAGTTAAGGCCTCGTTTATAGTGCGGCGAAAGGTAATTACGAAGATAACTTTCCTAAACGTTTTCGCGATGGCCTCTCACAATTAAAAAAAGATGGGGAGCTCCATATTACTAAAGCAGACAAGGCAAGGCTAACACCATAGTTATTATGGACAAAGTGGACTACATCGGAAAGATGAACGAGCTTCTCCAGGACCCCGCCACATACAGCAAACTTAGGAAAACCCGCAGGATGACGTCATCAAATCATTTAATAGTGGCTTGAAACGCATTCTCAAAGATCATAAGGACTTAATTCCGCTTTTCATGTCCCTTCACCTTCTCTGCCCTACCTTTATGGTCTTATTAAAACCCACAAACCTGGCAACCCTATGCGCCCTATTATTAGCTCGGTGGGCCCTATTACTTATAAACTCTCCAAATGACTTGTCAAAGTCTTGTCCCCCATTCTCCGAACTATCTCTGTTTCACATGTAAAAAATTCCATGGATCTTACTGAAAAATTGAATAATGCACGTACTGAAACTAACGATAGATTGATCAGTTTTGACGTTTGTTCATTGTTTACAAGAGTGCCGATTGATGATATGCTTGACTTTCTCTCCCAAGAATTACATAAGTATGACCTGCCACTACCTTCACACATTGTTTTGGAACTTATTAAGCTTTGCATCAAAGACTGTAAATTCACTTTCAATAACGAGTATTATCAACAAGTGTTTGGGATGGCCATGGGCAACCCCTTATCGCCCCTCCTCTCCAATATTTATATGGAGTTTTTCGAAATTACTTACATTCCGAGAATCCTGGGGTTGGCATCCCTTGGTTGCGGTACGTCGACGATATTTTGTTTATCTGGCCCATGAATCGTGACCTGGATAACTTCCTCCTTCAGTTAAATGATCAAGTCCCCTCCATTAAGTTTACTTTAGAAGTGGAACAAGACAATTCAATCCCATTTTTGGATGTGCGTGTACATAGGGAAAGCCCAGGTTTTAAGTTTAGCATCTATCGGAAAACAACAAACAATTTGTCCTACGTACACTTTTACTCGGGACATGACACCCCCACTAAGAAGGCCATTTTTTCATCAATGTTTCTCCGCGCCCTTAGGATCGCCAGTCCGGAATACATCGATGCCGAATTGGAAAAAATCAACGGTATTGGAAGTGATCTGTGTTATCCATCTGCGTTTATGGAATCTTGTCTCACAAGGCAAAACGAACTTTCTATCGTGTGAATAATAACACTCGTACTTTGTCAAAAAATATTTTAGTACTTCCATTTTTCCCGGGCTTTTTAGGCATTGCTAATGTACTTAAACTTTTGGATATTAATGTAGTATTTTCATATAAAAAATTGTGAAAAATATCATAGTAAAAATAGCCCTACCAATAATTCAGGCATTATCTATAAAATTGGGTGTAAACATGTGATTCCTTTTACATAGGTCAGACGGGAAAGGATTTGCACACACGTATAAAACAGCATCAATATTCCGTTAGAACAGGACAGTTGTCCAGTGCTCTTTTTGTCCATTTGTCAGAGTTATCCCACTTTATTGATTGGAATAATGCTTCAGTTTTATTTCACTCTAGCAACATTGTTAATAGAAATATTCTTGAGTCTGCCATTATCCAACTTTCAAATAACTTCAACATAAGCAAAGGTCGTTTTCAACTCTATCCTGTTGTTTTGAATTCCTTCAAAACAGATTTAGATAAAAAGGGTAGGACGCTAAATCTTTGGTAAACTTGTATGCTACTTTATTAACTTTTAATCTTCATTTTATTTTATATATATCGAAACTTGACTATAAAAGGCAAAGTGTTAAAACCCGGGCAAATTTCTAGTATAAATTTGTATTTTTATAATTCACTTGATCTGCTAAAAATCGATATTTTTCTTACAAATCTGTATGCCTCTTTGTTAATCCTTTAATTTTTAATTTTTATTTTTACTTCGTTTATTGCATATATATATATATATATATATTATATATATACACGGTGAACAAAAGTAGGTGGACAGTAGGTTGAATACGGTTTGTGTTATAATTTATTATAACTATGGTGTTCATTATAACTATGGTGTTGGTGTTTTATTATATTAAATATTATAACTAAATTTATTTAAATTTTATTTTGTATTATAGTATACAAAAAAATTAAATATGTATTCTCAAAATAAACGTTTATCATTTACTGTCCACCTACATTTGGTTCACCCTATATATGTGTGTGTGTGTAGATATGTATGTGTATATATATATATGTTTGTGTGTATGTATGTTTATTTATTTATTTATTTTTATTTTTTTTTCTGTAACCTATATATATGCCGTAACCTTTTATGTACTTCAGTGTTCCTGAGGATGTCATTAGACGAAAGCGCTTGAGCACCTTTTTGTGTTTCCTTTCCTTCGTGGTTTTTATTCATCATATATATCTATATATATATATACACAATATATATATATAATATATATATTATATATATATTATATATATATATGATACACACAGACCGTGCATGGAACAAGGAACTCTTCTGGGATAATTAAATCCACTATAGTCCGCCGAAAAAGTAATGGTTAAATGACAAATACCATAGTTTTTCTTTTTCATGATGCTAGCGCCCGACGTGGGCAACGGGTCACTCGCAAAGAGATCCCACAAATATAGCTTCCTTCACCAGCTATCTGCAAAGCAGACAGGATCCAGCTTTGGGACATGGATCTATGAAAAAGAAAAACTATGGTATTTGTCATTTACCATTACTTATTCGGACTATAGTGGATTTAATTATCCCAGAAGAGTTCCTTGTTCCATGCAGCGGTCTGTGTGTATCATAAAAAACTCAGGGGACCATTCTGAGTTTCATTCCCATATATATATATATATATATATATATATATATATAT